>CAAE01014664.1:35468-54446 GCA_000180735.1 Tetraodon nigroviridis | reverse complement strand
ATCCCTGTTGTACACTTCCGAAAATGATTTCATAAATCTTCTTATTTACATAAATGTAAGTAGAAGTAAGGTTTTTTTGCAGGTTTAAAGTAGAAAAAGAATACCAGTATACATTTTAAAGGACGTTGGTATTAACATGGTGGGTTTGGGGTTTTTTTTTTTACTTATTATCTTGCTATTCACTGTCATGTGCATTGTTGACCTCTGTAAACAACATGACTTGCATGCAACCTATGGTAATGTTTTTTGATAATAAACTACAGCTTTTGCAGTTAAGGTTCTGTCATTGTTACATTGTTGGTGTTGTTTAGCCTGTTTGGCAGCAGTGTCGTTGATGAACTAGTGTTCCATTTTATTCCCTTTATCGTGATTTTTCTTTGACTCAATAACTGGATATGACTTGGAAATACTGTGAGGAAACCACAGTTGAATAAAGTATATTTTTCACCTATCTGTATGATATTGCTTTGTAAAGGTGCTGTATTAACTACCTGCCACACAAAAACCAAGACGTGCCGTAAGGGCTGTGATTACTAAACAAACATTTAGTCTAAAGAAAAATAAATCATTATTCTAAATATGCCAAATCAGCTTTGTATATGAAGGGAAAAAATGCCTTTGTTGTTATTATTATTATTATTATTATTATTATTATTATTCATTCATTCATTCATCTTCCTACCCGCTTTATACCCTGTGGTGTCACAGGGGTCTGCTGGTGCCTATATCCATCTCTCTTAGGGCAGAAGGGAGGGGATCCACCCTGGATTGCAGGGCTATTATTATTATTGCTGTTGTTGTTGTTATTATTATTATATTTATTATTGTTATTGTCATCATTTATTCTTATCCTTAATAATAATAAGTTGTTTTTGGCAGCAACATCTGACCTGCATTTTAGGCGCCATAAAGGACAAACATGTCTGTCCTGAAATATTGTCGTCTGTAAGAATGTTTTACGTACACACATCTGTATCCAGGATGGGCTTATCTGGGATCTGTCAGGAGCTGTTAAGATGATTTTTTTTTTAATCTCTGTTATTTCTAATCTTTCGATGTAGCCACAGAGAAAAGTTGGAAAAAATAGAAAAGGAAGAGGTGGTCCTGGAGGGATGCAAGGGTTGCAAGGTTTCTGCTCCGTGCCGCAGCCTTCTTTGTGCATTTTATCTTTGAACATACTTCAATTACGGGTAACTAACTAAATCATGTCAGGTAATAAGAGGGACAAGAAGCTCCAACCTTTTATTACCTTTTTATATTTAGCACAGTCAATAAAGTGTTATTTTAAAAAGAGTTCTGCTGTTAATTTTTCTGTTAATTCTGTTAGTTTTCAAAAGCAGAAAATAAGTTTTCCTTTTTCATCTTTGACTTCTAATATCCCCTGGTTTATTCACGCCCCAAGCCTTTACTTTCGAGTAGTTTGATAAATCATGAGATTTTCTGTAACAACCTCAAAAATGTGTCATCCCAGAGCCTCACACACCCTGTCTGGATGTCACACAAAGCTCTGTAAAAATGCTCACAATCTTGTTGGATGTGCAACAAGTTTTAATTAGGTCAGACACTGCAGAAAGCAGGCCGCTTGATTTAAAAAAAAACACTTCTTTCAATATGCACAGTCCAAATGGTTTCCAGACATCCCCCTGGACCTCCACGGTAAATGTAATTAGATCCAGCGGATAAATTCTTTTTTTCAAACCAGTTTTTGCACATGATGGTCAGTAGACTGAGTTTTCTGCATATATATTAGTCCTATATGTGGCACAACCATTTTCAAGATTTTGTAGAACCATTTGTGACAGTTTCAAATTTAGGACAATTTCTGACCCGTATAAATCCTGGGAGGAGCTGACTGTCTAGACAGTAAGTCCTTTCTAAAGACTTTAGCATCAAATCCTCCTGCAGTGACAGAAAAGACCACCAGCTGTTGCAAGTTAGTCATCAAAGATCATCTTAACTATGCCCATTTCTTATCTCTAAATTTAAAAGCTTTACCACCTGTGGGTTTCACTTCATACTAAACTTTCTATATTTCCTGTTTTTTTTAAATCAGTTGTTGAACATTCCTTCATTTCCCCCTGATTCCACCTCTTTCTCTATCTTGTGTATACTATGTTACTTTTTTTTTGTCATTCTTGTCCCATAAAGGGTAGCCCTGGACACCAGATGTGCCTTCTGTGGTCATCATGCTGACACGCACAAAGCAGGGATGTAAAAGATGGGGAGGGCTGTAATTTAGAGGAAATATGAGAAAAATTGTTTTGCAAGGTTCCTCTTTAAGGTGTGGTCCATTTTAAATGCAACTGAGTATTCAGATAATGTTGGGTAGGTATCACTTATCGTTGATTTCCCCACTGTTTATGGATCTGGTTTTTTAGTATTAGCGTGTTTTTGTGTTAATATTGGAGGTAAATACACATATAAGCAATGTGTACAAATAAAGCCTTTCGTCCATTTGTGCCCTCTAACGTCAGGGTATGACGATATAAAGCCCAGCAAACACGTAGACCTTTGGCAGCTGTTGCAGAATTACCTTGGCATGACCATTTCAGCTTTGATTTATATAACTTGCAACCTGTTTCCCTCCAAACTGCAGAAACAGACTTTGTAATTTCATAAAATGCTTTATTACTTTATTAAACCATCCTTAAAGCTTGTGAGGAGACATAAGTGGACCAAATGGTTCCACTGGGTGGAGTGATAGCAGTTAACCCTCAAAACTGGTGACATCACCCCTTTAAAAAAAGTGATACAAAACAAAAAAGGGGGAAAATGGTAGGCTGGCAGGAAAAGAGGCAACTCTAAAAGGACATCCCCAACTCATACAGTCGTCCTCCCACCAACAACACTCGCTCCATCGTCTCAGCTTCTTGCCTCAACCAAGGCGTGCCCAAGGTGCATTCTCAAGGGGAATCAAAAGATAACTGCGCTTAGAAGAGGCAGAGGAGCTAAGCCTTTCCTAGCTGCATAAGGACCATGCACATCACCTGGAGAAACAGGTAACTAATTAATGTGATTAACGTGATTTTTGAACATCTGTTTGAGAGGGGAGGGATAAAACGTAAAAAGAATCAAAAAGTCGCAGCCTTTTTGTTAAATTTTACATCTGAAGACAAAGGAGCAGAGCTTAATTGTGTCAACAGCCATAAAGAACAAACAGAAACCTTGCAGGAATTTAGCACTCTCATGTTCCACTGCACGTGTTTCTCTTTAGCCTCTGAGGCAGACCCTTAAAACAATGGCTTTCAGCAATACATTAAAAAAAAAAAAAAAGAAGAATGTGTCTTAACATCTGTAAGGCAGCCGCTTTCATGGTCCTTGTTTTTAGCAGTACCATTTATAAACCATGGACTACCCTTTTTTCTTTACCTTCTTAAGAGGTAAATAGCAGACTTCCAGGTTCCACGTTGAGTCCACCTTTACTGATGTGTCCACATGTGTTAAGGAATGTGACTTTGTAAGTGTACTCGGTGTCATCAATGTGCTAATCCTAACCTGTGGCATTGGATGTACAGGATTACAGTCTTGTTAAGAGGAATCAGCGCTCACAACATGGTATGAGCTGTAATGCTTTTTACACAGCTGATGGTGGATAAGAGTTGCTTGTGTCCTCACACTGCTCCACAGAGATTATCCTGTTCCATTCAGACCTTTGCCGTCATCACTGGAAATTAGAGCAATCCCATGAAGGTATGTTGAAAGGTCTCCTGCCCCTTGCTAAACTGCCAGTTTGGAGTCAATCCCTGCCAGTTTAAGGCTGACCTTTCTCCCATAACTCATCATACCTAACTGTTAAATCTCACTCAAGGTCTTGTACCTGAGAAGAATGCGTCAGTGCACCTGGAGCAGAGTTTAGTCTTCCTCTACAATGTTAAACTGATGTGCAAGTACGGTAATCCTAAAATAGAAATGCATTATAGCCAATTTGGATTGCTCAAAGCTACAACTACCTACTGGCGGGCTCAACATAAAGCTAAAAGTAGCAAATTATGCATTGTAATTGTATAGTATTTGTTCAAAGCATGCATGTTCCTCCAGACACTAACATCTCCTGATTTGCTCTGCAGTTAGCATGAAACAAAATTACATATGAGTCTTTTAAAATGATCAAACATGGCAGCCAGGGAGGGTTTTGCATGTGAATGAACAGGTAGGCTTGCGTCAGCGTGTTTCTATGTGGGCCCATATTCTATGTGGGTAAAGTACAGGAAGGGCTTAGCATGCTACACACCACCTCTGATCCTTGATCTAGGGTGACTCTGATTGGCCAACAGAAGCTTTAGTGTCATCAAGCATTACAAGTTGGCACACTGTGAATGAAACGCTGAAGGTACAAATACAGGAAGATGAACGGTACAACCTCAGGACAACATATTGTGTCTTACTGAGGAAGATCCACTGAGAGGGAAGAAGTTTAAGGTAAGCAGAGCTACAGACATTAAAAAGAAGGGTTGAGCATTCCTGCATCTTTAGTGTTTGGGTTGTTTATCTTACTAGATCTCACACCTCAGTCAAGAGGTTCGCACCATTTCTAGAATGTAAGCTTGCTTTTTCTTTAAAGTGCCACCATTGGTGGAACAGAGGAGCTTACCTAAAGCATATTCCAGACGTGCATCAAAAATCTGAACAAGAATCAGATGGTTACTTACAAATAGGACATTATATGAAGACTACATAGTACTCATGCTATTTAAACTCGTTTGTTTGTTTGTTTGTTTGTTTGTTTGTTTGTTTGTTTTGTATGACTTAGGCTATCAGATGTAAAGACTGAAGCAGGACTTGTATGTAGCACAGCTTAATTATACGAGTCTTGCACTTGGCATGCAAAGTCTAATGGTCTGATCTGACAGCTTTACCTAATGCAATTTAAATTGACCCAACGCTACATCCCATCTTGAAAGCTTTGTTTGTTGGTGTTGGGTAAAGTAATGACCCAGGAAGAACGGCTTAGCTTGTCTTGTAGTGGCAGGGCTGTGCAGGTGTTGGCTACTTGGAGCGTGCAACACAAAACCTGTGAATTATTCACCACATTTGTTCTCTTTTCACCACAGGTTGGCTGGTGAAATGGCACTTTTTCTAAGCCTTGTCTCCATCATGTGCCTGGCCAGCCCAGCTCTGAGCCAGGACATGCCTTATGAGGAATACATGGAACAGCTCCAAGGCTGCCCTAAAGAATGTCACTGCCCCCCGAACTTTCCACATGCTGTCTACTGTGACAATAAAGGCCTTAAAAGTGTCCCCAAAATCCCACCACACACATGGTATCTCTACCTCCACAACAATCTCATTGAAGGGCTGTCAGCAGACGCCCTGCAGAACGCCACACAGCTGCGCTGGTTGAACCTCAACCGCAACAAGATCACCAGTGAGGGAGTAGAGGAAGGCGTTTTCAGTGCAATGACCCATCTGATCCACCTCTTCATGGACGAGAACCTGTTGTCGTCTGTTCCACTGAATCTTCCAGCCAGCCTGGAGCAGCTGCGTCTCTCCAGAAATCGTATTTCTAAGATCCCTGCAGGTGTCTTTATTGGTCTAGATAAGCTCAACCTCTTGGACCTTCAGGGGAACAAGCTGATGGATGACGCAGTGACTGAGGTGAGCCTTAAGGGTCTGAACAACCTGTTGCAAATAAATCTGGCCAAGAATCAGCTCAGCAGCATGCCCTTGGGTTTACCACCCACCACCGTTCAGCTTTTCCTTGATGGAAACAACATCGAGAAGATCCCAGCTGAATACTTCAAAGGTTTACCAAAAGTGGCGTTTCTGAGGCTCAACAACAACAAGCTTGGCAGTGGCGGAATTCCAAAAAACATCTTTAATGTATCCAGCATCATGGACCTGCAGCTCTCCCACAACCAACTGACTGAGGTTCCCAGCATCCCCTCTGGGCTTGAGCAACTTCACCTTGACCACAACAATATCAAAAGTAACTATTTTCCATTTTTCTAATTCCAGTCATCTGTTTGTTTGTGCATTTGTTTAATTACCGTTCTAAAACTTTCTTCACCTGTGTGTTTCCAGGTATTGATGGCAGCAACGTCTGTCCCGTCTCCACCGACACCACTGACGACTTCGTCAGCAGCAACGTTCCTAGGCTGCGATACCTCCGACTGGACGGCAACGACATTAAGCCACCAATTCCTAGAGAGGTTATTTTGTGTTTCCGTCTCCTGAGGTCCATTGTCATCTGAGAAAAAAAAAAGAGTGTTTGCATCTACCACTCATAAAACCATTTGTTGGCAACAACAGAAACTTCTCTGATAACTTCATTGTTTCAGTCAAGTCTATATGCAAGGACTCTTTAAAACATCAGTTCCATTAAATTCAAATGAAAATTATAAACCACACCAAGGATGATGGAGGGTAGATGATGTTGACCATTAGCTGTGCCTTATGTTGTTGTTGTTAATGTCTAGCAGACCAGTATTTCATTTTAGGGCTCATTTTGAATGTTGAGGGAAAACATATTTTTTATCATTTTTAATTTTTCTTCTACTGTTTTCTGTAGAGTTTTCTTAAGTTACACTAGACTGTTTAATAATTAACAAGTAATTTTTTTTTATTTCATATTATACAAAAATCCATAAAAAAGAAAAGACTAACACATTTTAGAGTGCGGTCAATATTTTTTGACAAAAAGAAAACATCTAAATGTTATTGAACTGAATAAAGCTTCTGTGTGTCTGTGCCATGTGTGTATTTCCTAGAAGTATGAAACTGTTGGCATGCCTAGGAACAATTGTAGTTCTGATGGTGTAAAATAAATGAATCATAAAAAGGTTCACCACTTGTGGGACAACACAATTAATGCCAAACAGCAAAAGCCCAGCTTACTTTTAGTCTGTGCGACTGTTGGTCGTTAGACCCTGAGCGGGGGGCTGGATTATGTCTGCAACTTTCTGCAGAGTGTTCCGCGTCAGGCCCATCTGTTCAGTTATCCCACAACCAAACTGAGATTTATTGTTCAAGCAGATCACGGTGCAAAGAAAAATTAGCTTCAGTCCAAAGCGAGGCATGAGCCTTCCTACAAGGGGACTTCCTCTCAGCACCATGCTAATAGGGACTCCTCACAGAGGACCCATTGTGTACAAGGGCCCATTGGATTCCCCCCCACACACACACACGTGAAAGCAACACATGCCAGAGTTTCCCCTCAGAAAAATGCAGACAAATTATTTTAGATTCAGCCACATTTGTAGATAAATACAGGGAACAGGATAGAGGGTCAGGAGTCTTTGTGCTCTCTTTCCCCGAGATATTCGATGTCAGGGTTTGAGAGGACCACTCGTGTCTGTGTGTACAGTGTGGGGTGGGTACACTCTGAGTGACCAAAAGCAACCTGCTCTGGTCCAGTCAGTCTCAGTGCCTACCTTAACACATAAGCGGCAGGGCACTCATGTCTGCTAGAGCGTGCAAAACCTGCACATACACAAATACACCTACACACTTACTACATTCTCACACATGCTTGCACACACTCGTGCCTAATACACCCACCCTCGCTCTTCAAGGCGCCCTAGGCGACCTCTCATCATTGACCGGGTCCTGAAGCCCTCAGCATCTCCATCACGCTGAAGGGACCATTTGGGAAAGCAGGAGACAGAGGTAAGCACTCTTGGTAATGTCTCTCATGGCCTGGTGGTTTTTCTGGTGGGGTGTCTTTGGAAGAGAGTGACTCCATTGAACAGAGTTTGCAGAGAGGAAACTCGACTAATTATTGTCAGTCACTCAGTTGCTTTATTGTCCCTGAGGATTTTGCTTTGAGGGCTGTGCAGGTGATTGAAATTTGGGCATTTTTTGGCTTCTCTGCAGAGGTGACAGGTGCAAGTTTAGGGAAAAAAAGGACAAAACGTTTTGGGGGGTTGTTTTGTTGTTGTTGTTTTTTTTTTATTATTTTCATGAAAACCTTTTTCCACTTTTGCAGAATTCCCCAAAGTGAATCTGTTGCACAGCTCATGGAGTTTAGGGAGGAAATGTAGAATCAGTAGATATCAGGAATGCCCTGCTGGGAGCCAAGCATAACATGGAGTAGGGCTAAAATCTACAATCACACACACATGCACACTTTATGCACTGTACAGTGTGATGGCCTGTATAAAAGCACACCTCTGTCTCTTTCAGAGTGACCATGCATGTGACAGAAAACTGCTAAACTAAATATTGCATTGACAGTTTAGGAGATAATGATGGTATTGATTTGTGCACTATAGCTGTCCTTCTCACATAAATAGATAGCTATGTGCTTTTTTATAAAATAAATGTTACCTGTCCTCATTCCAAAAATAGCAGCCAAGGTTTTCTGATTCTCTCTCTGAAAGATATGTGTGTTAGCACACAGTGTGCATATGTGAGATGTGCCTCACCAAATGTGTGCTTGAGAGAGAAAGAGAGAGAGACCTGCTGCTGCTGAATGAAACTTTTCCTTGCAGCCGTAACTCACAGCCATCCTGTCCACAAACCTCGGAGGAATTTGGAGCCTGAGTGTTGAGACAGGCAGTGACCGGGCCTCATAAAGACCCTCTGTAAAGGGTGAGGGGTCGTGGTAGCTCACAAATCTGTCTCTCTGTCTCTTTCTCCCTTTCTCACTCTCTCCATCTAACCCTGAGGGCCAACATCTTGTCAAGTTTCTCTTCATTTTAGTTTAGCCAGAGCCTCTCACTATCCCTCGCTCTCCGTTTCTCTGCCCCGTCCTGCAGGACTCTTTTTGAGCTCCTGTTGTTGGATCTGACCGGCAGTCGCAGCATATTGATCCGCGTAGTTTTTCAGTTATTTCTTTCTGACAATGGCAGCAGCAACACACTCAGAAAATAGTTGTTATACTGCACATTTATTTTTCAGAGATTATCTCGGGTCTGTAACCATCACAGTCCCAAAATGTAACTCTCTGCCAAGCAAACAATCACTCAATGAAATCTTTGTGGCCATGAAAAGCCTTGAGGGATTATATGGGTGTTTAAATATCTATTTTGGCAGCTAGAATAATGGAGGTTTCTATTAACATGTTAATGGGATTTAGAATTTCATCCACACGGGTTAAAACAACCGATTTGACCTAATATGCTTCGCTTAAAATAACAAGTGCTAAGGCTGCTGTGGCCGAGGAGCCACACTAATCTCAAGGAAGTCTTCAATTTTGACCCTGAGAGAGTGTTGCCTCATAGGAGGCAACAGAAATCCAGCAATTGTACATTTCTTCTTCTTCTTTTTTCAGAAGATGGATGAACGGAAGTAGCTGAAATAGCTAAAAAGTAGACTGGTAAATATTTACAGTCTAAGAACTTCTGTCAGTTTTGCTGCCTGGTTCCATGATCGACATAGACTAATCTTATTAACAGTTCCCAGAGTAAAATCACATACGTTTCGTCAGCCAGTTAATCTGGGCAAAACTAAGCTCTTGTGAAAATGGGTCAGCGTAGCAAACTTGGTTGACTGCCCTAAATTCAACTTTGTTTAAATAAAATTTTAGGAGAATGCCAATATATTAGATCTGTCTTTTAGAGGTTTATATCCTAAGAAAACGATGATCTGATACAGCCTGATGAAATTCCCACAGTTCTTTATCAGCTCAACTCTGACCTTTGACATCGCCACAGGCAGATTTGATTCAGGATGGCTGCTCAGTGAAACAGTGGGAACTAAGTAGAGCTCCTTATATTTGCCTTAGTGCAGCTTTCTGCACCTCAGTAATGAATTCCTTGACCTTTGTGAGGTGACCTGGTGTCTGGCCTGCTTTTCTAATCTGCTTAAAAAGAAAGTTTAAAGTATTTTACTTTAGACAAAAGACACCTAAAATTATTATTATTAATTTGATATCCTGTTACTGCCACACTTTAAAAGTCAACTTCTGTTTAACGTGTTGCCCTTTCAAGCTTCTAGTGCTAACTTTATATCCTCCTCCTCTTTCTCAGGTGGATGATGAGGATGCTTGTACAGCTCGTGTTTGGACTCTTCATCCTCAAGGCGGTGGGGGCTGGCCCCAGATTGTCCCGCCAAGTGGACTTAGACTCGTACGACAACGGCAGCTATGATGTGGATCTTGAAAATGTACATTCGGAGAACCAGGATGTGTATGACTATGAAGATGAGCTGACGGATGGTGATCCTGAGGTGAGGAACCCTTAAAGGGGAACCCCTAAAGGCAACCCTTAAATTCTTTCTTGACTCCATTTTTCTGAGTGATCTACTGGTACTTCTTATTAGAAGGGATGGATTACAAATGTACTTACATGAACCGGCTGGCTGTTTGTCTTTATGTTGTCACATCAACATGATCAACATGCAGACACTTAAAGTGGCAATAAATTCTAGAAGAATTGACAATAATTGCAAGGCCACCAGGTTCATGGAACGTGGACCAACATCCTGCCGATATAGTCTGCGGCCATTTGGAAAGCGCACACGCTGCTTTCCAGCTTTATTCATCACTGCAGCCAAGATATTCTGCTCTTGAACCTTGGCCAGCCCTCACGATCCACGGCCCAGAGTCCCACAGGCTGGATTTTTCTCCATCTGGAAGCAACCAATATTTATGCCCTGCTGACTGACAGCGTGCACAGTTTTATTTGCCTGCAAAAATGAATAAAAGACTCTGCCCTGAATCATGTAGCAATTGTCGTTAGTGTGGATTTTATAGAATCTCATTTGGAAGGCTGCTGCTAACCAACTCAAATTCTGTGCAAGAATGAGACAAACAAAAGCTCTAAGCTGAGTTGATGTCTTCCAGAGCTTCCCTCTAATCAGCTCAAGCTGAGGCTGATGTGGCTTGTGTGCAGGGCACACCGGCGTTGCAAGCATCAGGCAGGCATTTCTTTCCTGTTTAAGGTGCTTGTCACCAATGTCAAAGTGGACAAAGTCTTTTTATGAAATGAAACCTGAAGAAGGGTTCCGGTCACAATCGGCTAGCTAAGATTTGAAACATTCAGCAGATCAGGCAGGAAAGAGTGAAAGCTCCTGACATTCCAGAGATTGGAGCTGAAGCAGCGGTCATTGTGGGAATTTTGGAATGTGCTGCGATCAAGAGACTTTGATAATGTCTTGAGTGACAGAATATTCTGCTTGCAATAATGTGGAAGGTTGCCGTAAAGGGAGGAGCAAACACAAAACACTGCGAGTCAGCAGAGCCTTTCCTGTCCTTTAAACAATGCTGGCAGATGAAGGAGATCTCCTATTTGACGGTGGACAGAAAAGGAGCAGGGATTAGGCAGATATTATTTATGCATACATGTCGGATGTCGGGGAGAAATGAAGCGGTGATGAGCTCCATGCCTCCGGAATGCTGACTGCTTGTTTTCCACATCTATCTGTTGGTGTTTTGGTTCTTCCTCTTTTGGAGTCCTCATCTTTTTACGCAAGACTTAGGCATTAAGTAAAGCACTGAAATCTCTGTCCTGTTAAAATTTAATCAGTCAGTAGTAGATTGCTTCCAATTTCTGGTGAGTGGGATAACTGAACAGATGGGCCTGACGCGGAACTCTACAGAAATTGGAAGCAAGCGTTTCATATCAAAGATAGATGAGAGTGTAGCTCCCTCAAGGTGAGACTACATAGGCTGACTGTAGAAGGTTGCAGCCTAAAAATAACCTTCTCTCCCCCACGTGAACAGGGGATGCTGTCATCATTTCTAATGGCTGGTATGTGCTTGCAGTATGTGCAATTAATAAATGGCTGGCGGCCTTCGCAAGAAATCCCCAAACTCTTAGGATCACAGGGTAACACAAGGCCAGGGCATGCTTCTGCAGAGCAGTTAGCCCATCAACCACTTTTCACAGAAACAAAGCAGCACATTACAGAAAAGCAGGCTGGGGGGGAGGGGGGGAGGGTGCCTGTATACCCACACGAGTAGGTTCAACCTTTAGTTCATCTTGATTCACAATGACACTGTTTATTATGGCCAAAGGGGGAAGATCAGGCAACTGGTGAGCTAGACATGAGATAGCACATCTAAAGATCCAAAGTAAAAGCACTTAACATGCTCAAGCAACATGCTGCAGTATTACAGAGAAAGAGAGAAAAAAAGAGAGAGAGACTATGGTCTTGGGGCGTGGCATATCGTTAAGCTGGAAGCCAAGTATATGGATTTAATTATCACCAACAGGTATATGTTTCATCTGCAACGTAGCTGTTGGCATGAGCCTGATGCTCACAGTTTGCATTGTGGGTTCTCTTTTCCCATGGTGTTTCCAGAGCTTTCCCCGCCTCTCTGCATTTCTGGATGCCAGCCGTTCACCTCTTCTTTCCCCCCGGGTGCTCATGTTTGCTTTGGGGATGGGGGAAATGAAAGGGAGCGCTGCAGCATGCTACTCTGTGCAGGACATGTCAATGACCTACCTTGTTGTATCCTTGAAACCTGTGTCTGCCCAGATTCAAAATGTTCAGGGTTAGGACATTATTTCAGCGTTCTCTGCAACGTTAGCCTCAGTTAACTCAGTTATTACTTTGTTTCCATGAGTCCAATAATCCGCTGTCATTTTTGACCCCACTCATCCTACTAACATATGGCTACTGACTGAGAGCAGCCTATAAAGACAGAAATTCCTGTAGCTACCATGTGGGTCTTGGTTCCACAAGGACCATTGGCTTTGGTGGCTGGAGCCACAGTGAGTGTCAGGCACTGAGATGCAGAAATTGGATGGGTGGTTGTTGCCCTCGTGTGATGAAAGATAGAACTGCAGAACCGGGATCATTTTTCAATTAGTAAAAATAAATAAATAATAAAGAGCAATAGAAAAACCAATAGTTTTCTCTTTTTCGTGTCTTGTTATCCAACCTGGCATCCTGGCAACCTTGTTATCCAACCTGGCTTCAGCACGAGTTAAGACCATTAAGATCTTAAGTCGTGTATCCAAAATGAAGATATTTTTTTTTTAGCATTTTCCTGTTGATTAACATTAAAAAGTGCAAATATTTGACTTGACTTTCATGTCCTTGCAGTTTGAGGTGCACACATTTGAATGTACAGGCTGTATTCTAGTGACGGAGAGGTGGTGGCATCCATGAAAACGGACCCCAGATTAACAATACACCCAAGATTCTGGAACTCAGGAGAATAGAGCCAGATCAGTGCAGTTTTATTTTACACAAAAGGGTCACATTATCTGCATTTTTGTGAGCTTATCAACTGTCCCGTGTTCTCCTCTATGGTATAGATCGGAACACTGGCCCCACCCGATTACATCTACTCTGTGCCTGAGGCCTCGATGGAAGAACATAAACAGGAAGATGAGGAGGATGAAGCAGAGGAGATCCACTTAAAGCCACAACTTATTCCTCAGGGTTCAGGGGGATCTGGGCTTCTCATGGGCCCGGACACACAGAAAGGTCTGGAAAAACACACTTCTTTGGGTATTATGTAGCACAGAATTTTTTGATATTCAAACGTTGGGATCATGTTCTTTAGTTCAGCAACAGGATAAAAGCCCCTTTACTAAAGGTTTTTTTTTTTTTTTTTTAAATGGAATTCTTTCTAAAATCATCATCTGCAACTACCATTTTATGGTGCATGTCTTCCATTTAACTAGCCGTCAATGGTTAAATGTGTCATCAATCATTATTCTGTGTGTGTGCGTGTGTGTGTGTGTGTGTGTGCGTGTGTGTGTGTGTGTGTGTGTGTGTTTAAAACTGATTAACTCTGTGTCTAACACCTAATCTTGTCTCTAACAAGAGGTGGAGCTGCGTCTGACGTCGTCTGACACCCTTCATTACTCTGGGGATTTTGATGGCTCCACAGGGTCTCGGGGTTCAGGAGCCTCAGAAGCCTCACGAGATTTAGAAGCTTCTGCGGCTTCTGGAGCTTCTGGGGCCTCTGGGGCCTCTGGGACCTCTGGGTCTGGAGGTTCAAGAGACCTGCTGGCCTCCAGCACATCTGGAGACTCTGGTGATGGAGATATTATCATGATCTCTGGGGCTTCTGAAGAGCTCATCAGCTCTGGAGGATTTGGAGAATTTTTGATATCTGGGGATCTCTTGGAATCAGGAGATTTGTTGATATCAGGGGACCTTTCGGGTTCCGGGGACATAACAGGATCTACACCTTCTGGGGTCTCCGGAGACTACAGCTCTGAAGGAACCTCCACTGAACTCCTTTTGGGCTCTGGAGAGTCTGGGGACCACTTTGGTTCTGGGCTTTCTGGAGATCTCTTGATCTCAGGGGCCTCTGGAATCTCTGGGGTTTCTGGGGAATCTGGAGACTCAGGAGACTTTGGAATAACGTTGATATCTGGAGGTTAGTACAGCTGGATATTGACTGATATTGAGTGAGACTGGAGGCAACTCTATCTCTGGATTAGTGTGATAGTACCCATCTCTGTGACCCAAATTCCCTTCAACTGTGTTAAATGTTATTTTTGGTTCCATTTTCTTTGTTGTGTTGCGTGCCACTGTATTTCTGTTATTCATGGTCCTACTTCTAACCTTCTACCTATCTAAATGTGTCTATCTCACCCCTTGATCTTCCAATCGCCTGTCTTCTAACCCTGACCCTTGGCTCTAACAAGTGGAGGAGCTGTCCCTTATTCCCGAGACCATCCCCAGTGAGGCCTCGGGTACCTCTGGGATGTTCTCCGGAGTTTCAGGAACACCAGGTCCCTCTGGGGATCTTGAGCCATCTGGAGACTTAGAGTTGTCTGGAACCTCTGGGACTTTTGGTGTCTCTGTTGAATCTGGAGACACAGAGGTCCCAGAGATCATTTTGGTCCCTGACACTGATAAAGGTCAGTATCTCAAGCAGACATCTTAAAGGAGAAATTTGTTTTGTTTTGTTTTGTTTTTTATTAGGACTTTTTTTTTTTTTTTTTTTTTTGGATTATTAATTTCCCACTCAAAAATTCCAGGTTTTCCAATTTTCAAAGGAGTCATGCTTAACACTGCTAACATGCTGCCTGTGATTGATCACTGAGGCAAACAGCAGGATGCTGATTGCCAGACTGTGTGTGTCCGGTCTGATCTAACCTGTTCCTTTAACACCTAATCTTGTCTCTAACAAGAGGAGGGGCTGCTTCCGACTACAGCAGAAACCCCTCAGGAGGGTGCTGGCACTGTAGAAGGGACAGTGAGCTCTGGATTGCCAGAGCCTGATAAACCTGATGAGCCTGATGAGCCTGAGGTTGACAGGAAAGGTCAGTATTGAACAGCAAGGTCATTCAAATCCGAGCATCGTTATAGATTTCCCATAATCTGGATTTAATTTTGCCCTGGACTGCAGCATATGCGGAGGTGATCAGAGTTAGCGGACCAGCAGCTGCACTCTGAACTTTGCTCCTTCTGACCTATGTTCTCCAGGTATGCCCACGTGCTTGCTGTGCACATGCCTCGGAGGCTCCGTCTACTGTGATGACCTGAAGCTGGACAGCGTACCACCTCTTCCCAAAGACACAACTCACTTCTACGCCCGCTACAACAGAATCACCAAGATCAACAAATCTGACTTTGCCTTTATGAGTAGGTTTCTTCTTTTACACTCAGTGTAGTTAGGAAGGATTTTTAGGCTGCTATGGTTGTTTTATTCAAATCAAATTATTCACCATCTGATGATTAGATAGTTAGATCCTTTTTTACCTTCCAGACAAGCTGAAGAGGATCGACTTGACTGCCAACAAGATCAAGTCCATCGATGACGACGCGTTTTTGGGTCTGCCTGAACTGGAGGAGCTGGTGATCCGGGAGAACCACGTCTCACAGCTGCCAGGCCTCCCGAACACCATGACCCTGATCGACGGCAGCCATAACGACATCAGCTCCAAGGGTATCCACCACGAGGCCTTCAAAGTACGTATAGCTTAACTCACAAGTTCCTTTATGTCTAGCCAATAAAAGGGGAATAGGTGTCAGTTTGTTCCAGAAACTAATGATTGATTTTTGAATTTTGAATTTATTCTTGTTTTGTAGGAAATGACAAAACTGCTGTACCTGTACCTCACTGACAACCACATCGATTACATCCCTGTGCCTCTACCAGAGAGCCTACGATCGCTACATCTACAGGTACTTCAAAGGGCTGGGTACACTTTGATTACTCATTACTGCTCTCTAGACTGGAGTGTGTGAGTTCATTTTCTGCTCCTGTGACCATAATTAGCAGCCAGTAAAGAAAGAAGTGTGTAATAACACGACAAAACACACTCTTGTTTCCTCATTGCAGCACTGTTTTTTGATATTATGTCACTCTTTAACCTCGTAGCGCAACAATATTCAGTCCATGCATGAGGACACGTTCTGCAACCTGAAGGATTTCAATTACATTCGAAACGCACTTGAGGACATCCGTCTGGATGGAAACCCCATCAACCTCAGCAGGACCCCACAGGCCTACATCTGCCTGCCACGTATACCCATCGGAGATCTCGTTTAACAGCAGACACACTTTGAATACTTCTACACGCCCTAAATCTTTGTACATAGACTAGATCTCATTACACACATCAAATTACACAAATCTCATTTAAAAAAAGATGCATAAAGATATTATATAACTGCTCTGCACCTAAAATGCACCTAAAAAATTAGGTGAAGGGAGGAAAAAAGAGCGGCCACAGAGGAAAATTGCCATTCGAGCTGTTTAAGTGTGTTTTGGTGAAAAATATTCTAATCTAGTATATGCTATACTGGCATAATATAATGATGCTGACATAGTGTTATTGACTCATAAATAATGGTAAAGTGAGAACCCAAAGCAATGGAAAAATGCATTTAAGCTCAATCATCTGTTGTAAAGTCTGCGCTATAATATAAAAATATATATTTTAAAGTTTTTTTTAACATGAACTGCAATATTTGGTGTAGTACATTAAGAAAAATAGTGATGTTCTAACAATGCAAAATAGCTTAACTCAAATGCTAGATAAATTAAAGACTTCTTTCTGCTGTGGGAGCAGTTTGAATGGGGTTTAGGTTGACGCTGATAGCTTAATGTGTGCTCTGTATGGATTTACCACAAGTAAATAAAGTTGTTTCGAAGACCTAACTCAACTAGGAGTGCTTTTTTTGTCATTGTAATGTCTTGTTCTGTTTGTCATCTTAGGGAGGAGGTGGACATCACCATTTAAACTAAGCTTTAACAGACCCGATTATTGTCGTGATTATTGTGGAACAGAATCAGTGATCCTAAGGAATATGAATAATAATTATTGCTCAAATTTTTGATTTTGAACATCTTTTGCAAAATAAACCAAGGATAAATCAAGGTGTGCTACATTTGTGGAATGAAAGTTTGTATTTTCCCCCTTTTTCTGCTTTCTTTTGCATTGTCCCTGCCATTTCAGCTCATGAACTGCCTGTGTTGTGTCTGAGTAAAACTACGATATGGTCGGAATCATTTTTATTTATTTCCATTTAGTTTCACAAAATCTTTTTAAATTTGTGCACTCACTGAAAAAGAAAAAACAACAACAACCCAGCGTTGCATTATTGAGAGTCCATGATCATTTACGCGTGGTCTCACTGTTATCACCCAGCGGTGGTTTGGGGAATTACAGCCTAAACTCAAACCGTGACCAGATTTGTGATTATCAATTTATTTATTGACTCATTTTGAACACTTAACTTTTTAAAATTACATTTCCGACTGTTAGGGACGCAGGGCAACCGTAGTGAGCTTTTTCCGTGTGAGGGCTGGGTCACATCCCCTCTAATATAGAAACAGAAAGAAATGTACACGGAAAAACTCAATCGAAAGTTAGAACACAACATGGCCACTGCTCAGGGTGAGTGCTTCTGTCGGCGCTCCTCTTTTCTTCTTCGTTTTCAAGCAGGTTCATTAAAAGTGTGCTTCATAAAATTGTTCCGATGAAATAGATTTTAAATATAATCCAACGCTTTAAATCTTAATCCACCTGGGGATGGTTTAAATTCAATTGCTTTTTTTTTTCTTTTACTTTTATTTTTACTTTCACACCTAACCATCAAAATAAGATTTGGGCTCCCTGTTTTCTCTACCAGGGGACAAAATAACCGTTAAAATAATCATGTGAATATTTCTTTATATTCTCTTGATAACGCTGCTTTATTTCCAGTTTCTGAGGAGGAGTATTCCGACAGTGATTCAGACAGCAGCGGGGACCAGGACAGAGATGGATCTTCAAACAGCCAAGTTCCTGGTGCTGCAGACCTTGCAAAGTTTGGATGGAAAGACTGTTTCCAAACAATACTCCATGGGCTGATGGTTTAAACTTTTTTTTTTTCAGGCCCAAAGCTCACTAATGGTCGTTACTTCCAGTGGCAGTTGAAAGATAGAACATCCTGGGTGGACATTGAAAACGATCACGTTATTGAGATGAACTACTCCCTCCCCTACACCAAGGGCGTCAAAATCTACAACACGCCATATGGGTGAGGGGTAACAGCACCCATGTTTAGCATATCTGACAGCTGGACAGAGATTGATTGTCTGCGTCTCTCTGCAGCGCAGTGACTTTGGACTTTAACAGGATGAAGGTTCTCAACAAGGACCTAAAGGTGCGCCGGCTGGACGACGGAAGGTCCGTGTGGATTTGGTACTGCATTTTGGCCAACATGTGGAAGAATTACGGGAGCACGGTACATCCACTGTTGTGCTTTCTGTGTGTGTTCCTGTGTGTTGACACTTAATGCTTTTCTATAAACAGGATATAAAAGGAAACAGCACCCCATCCAGTGAGGCCATAGAACAGCATTTCCAGAGAAATCCAGTCGGTTATTTCTCTTTCAGCTTAGGCGGCGAGAAATACAGCATTCACTTCGGAGGTGGGGTATACTTTAAGAAAATGCAGCATGTGTTTGTTTAGCATTTGGATACTAGTTTTACCTTTTTCAGACATGAAACAGGTGGGAAAAAGGAAGATAAGGGCAGTTCGCCGACGACCAGTCTACCGGCCAAAGCAAGGAGGAGCAGGGTGAGAAATTCACCGGGTTTCTCTGTTTCACTGAAGATTAGGAGATCACTACGCAAGAGCTCCTGCAGATGGAACAGAAACATAAAGGCCAAAAAAAGCAAGCTAAAAGGTGTGA
>CAAE01014664.1:0-19250 GCA_000180735.1 Tetraodon nigroviridis | reverse complement strand
AGCTGGCTTGACTGCCATCCAACCAGAGCTAACTGCTTTGGGGACCAGGTTCATCTCCCTTATCAACTACAACAAGACTGTCTACGGACCTTTCTATGCAGACATCTTGAGGAAGCTCATTTCCGTCAGCACCTCTTCAGCTGCAAACTCTGCACCGGACCCCGCTCAAGAATCTGTTTCCTCCAATTAACACCATTTGTTGGATTGTGAGGTAGTCTTTGAGCTCCTTGCTTTAGCTGTCTTAGGTAGTATAGCAGCGAAGCACTGCATTACTCCATTTAGCTGTGACGGCACTATTTTATCCGTACCAGGCAGACACTCCTGTAAAGAGTTAAAAAAGAACATTTCACACCGTAAAACAACACAGTTGTGGCAGACTCACCCCAAGTGCTTCATGATGCAAGTGGTGCCAACACTGTAGCTGATCTGCTAAAAGGAATTTATTAACATTTGTCCATTCACACTCATCGAGAGTTGTGCTCACAGGTCGAGACATAGAGATGGGTAGGATTTTTGGTGGATGCAGCAAATACTGCATTCATGAGAGCATGGTAGGTGCTCACACCTTTTTTGTGTCCAGGTAGAGAATGAGTGACATGCCACACACATCCTGGCACTGTAGACAACAGTCATATGAATTATTTTCCAGTGTAGACCAGGAGGGCCTTTTTTCAAAAAAATGTTTGCCGTTTGTTAGAAATGCAGAAGCACACTGCCGGCTGCTTTTGATTTTAATAGGGCTTTTGGTGTGAGTGGAACACAATGATCTGGTTTTGAAGAACGATTTGTTAAATTTACATTGTTCTCAAGTTTTTTTTGATGTGAAAGATGATGGGAACAAAAATCTTGATTTTTTTTTTTTTTAAGGGCACAGTGGATTTATAGAGCAAAGAAAGTAGCTTCCTCTTGAAGCAATATTGTATTTCATTTACTTATTAAAGAAGCTTACATTTTTTGCTGGTAATGATGGTAGAGTGGAAACATACACCAATGGTATTTTATTTCTATTAGGGTAAGGGTTATGCATTTTTTTAATTTCTTCACAACATGAACTAGATTATTGCAATGTTTAAAATTTAGTTTTTAAAGGTAAATCCCAAACAGCATTGTGTTACATTGAGTATTATGGTTTTTGTGTGTTTTTTTTTATGTTTTTCCACATGTAAATGGTTCATGCCTATTTTTTGCAAATAGTATCATTTTTGTGTTGATTTACTTGCTATGCTTGCTCATATTTAAGGTACTGCAGTTGTTGCATCATTGCTGTCTGTTGTTTAGTAGAACCTGTTTGGGAAAGGAAAGGTGCTTTATTTTAAAGTTTGTCTGCAAGTTCCATTGAAACCAAGTTTAAAAGAAATTTCTGTTATTTACAAAGAGAGTTTATGGAAATATACGTGGATGTTGTTGTTTTGTTATGTACTACATTTAATATACTTGTTTATTGCAACATTTAGTATCTTAATTTGTTTAAAATACAGATGTTTTATTAATAAGAATGACCAATATTCGAGAATATTGCTTTTAAAAAACCATTTACATATCTAGATAGGAAAATAATGCATCCATAAACATAAACATTTCAAAAAATAATTCTGTTGTACATAAAGTACATTCTCCAAAATATCTTAGTGTTAATCTTAATTAACATCTGTTAATTTTGGATAAATTCGTTTGCAAATAATATATTTAACACGTCTTATTAATTTCAGTAACTCATTCCGAGCAAAAAAATCAAACGTGAAGGCATCCGAAGTTTGCCTGGTGACAAATAACTATGACCTCATCAGTCACATGACTCACATCTAGCCACTCCATTGGTTGCCTCAACACCGGGCTGTTGTTTTTTGTCGTCAACAAGGAAGTGCTGTCAAAACTGGGCGGGCGTGATAGGGCGAACTTCTAGATCAATTACCACAATTTAGCGCCTGTTCTACCCTAAACTAACTTGGTTTTATTGTCAAAACCATATCAGCAAAGTTTCTCCTCGTTTCTCGTCGAAAAGCAGACAGCTGTAAGTATTTTACGGTTGCTACTTTCTTTGTTTCAGATTGAGTGAACTTCGAGACGGATCCAAGATAAGTGTCTTTACCTACATTTACAGTCTTTTTACACCAGGTCAACGTCATTGTCTGGGAGCGAGAAAAGTCACTTCAAAATGTGCAGGCAGCGTTATGTTTTGCCTGAACATGCACAATTTATGTTCAGTTTTACCTCTTTTGGTCCTGTGTGTCCACAGACTTACCAAAACGCCTAAATTGCGTAATCATGTAATTTCTTTCTAAATGTAATTATCTGACTTGTGGCAGGAGAAGTTGAGGGAATAACATTTAACACGTGTACGAGACACCAAGAGTAACATAGTTAAACAAAACTGTATAGGCATCGAAGGGCTTTACAACTACTAGAGTAAATAGAATAGAATAGAATAGAATAGAACTGTATTGTCATTGCACAACAAGGTGCAACGAAAGTGTAAATGTAAGAATATTAAATTTACCCCACCCCTATTTCACTGGATCAGGATCCTGCATGGTCGGTGTATTGGTCAGAGATGGCGTTGGAGGAAAGAGCAAGGAGCTGCCTGTTGCGCTTTCGTCACCAATTGGAGCAGGACATCAAGCCGTCCTACCTGATGGATCACATGGTCAGTGATGGTGTGCTCAGCATAGATGAAGAGGACAGGATCAGGACACTGGTGAGCCTTTTTTTAAAATAATATGATTACTTTTTGTTTCCCTTATTTGTTTCTAATGGTATTTAAAAGATTCGACAAAGACTTTTTGAAGTTTCCACAATTTGACTTGAACACCACTTAGTGGAGCGTTAGGTGGCTCATGATTGTTTCCTCAGCCCACCAGGAGGGATCAAGCAGTGGCCCTGCTGGAGCTTCTGCTGAAAAAAGACAACCGTGCCTATATCTCATTCTACAATTCCCTGGTTAAAGTGGCATACAATGATTTGGCCACCCTTCTTTTCGAGGCCCTACCACGCTCTGCCTCTGATGGATGCACGCCCTACGGTAAGAGAAAAGTGTGTTTTAAGCAACATTTGAACATTTTAATGATGCCATTTTGTCATGTAACAGGCTCATAACTTCCTTCGCTGTTTGTCCAACAGTGCAGACAGTCCTCAGTGAGGGAGGCGTACCACAGAGGCCTGTGGTGTTTGTTGGCAGACCAGAACTTGTGAATCAGATCAGGGAGAAACTCTACCGGCTGCAGAAGGGATCCGGTTGGGTCACCGTCTTTGGCATGGCTGGCTCCGGGAAATCTGTTTTAGCTGCTGAAGCTGTCAGACATCACAGTCTGATCGAAGGTGAAACATATCTGACATATCTGTGTTTTTGTGAGCAGGGATCCATTAATTCTGCTCTTTCAGTAGTGTTTCTGACTTTCCTCCTTACCTGCATCTTTAGAATGTTTCCCTGGAGGGATCAATTGGTTGTCCATTGGCCAATTGGACAAACCAGACTTGCTGGTAAAGATCCAGTCCTTGTGTTTCCGCCTGGAGCAGAGCTTGGGATTCACAGTCTCTTCATCGTCCTCCCAACTCTCTTGATGAAGCTAAGGAGCGTCTGCGCCACCTTATGCTGCGCAGATATCCAAGGTTAGTGTATATTTTGATGCTATTTTTTTATTTTATTTTTTTTATTTATTTGAAAAATTGAATAAAAAAAAAGATGTGGCTGCATGTTTCAAAAGTTTCTGTATTTGACATAAAAATAAGGGTTTTTTTGTTATCCGTTATTAAAGAAGAAGACTATTCCTCTGTGTCAGTCTGCCCTAATATCTGTTTTTATGTTTGTTTTCAGATCTCTGCTGATTCTAGATGACGTCTGGGATATAACAGTGCTAAAGACCTTTGACATTCACTGCCGGATACTTTTAACTACAAGAAATAGAAGCCTTACTGATTCAGTTGGTGGTACGTACCCTGTTTAAAATGACAAAGATGAAACCTTTCTTGATTTCTTTTTTATTTACACTGAATAGGTATTGTTGTAGCCAGACAAAAAACATGGTTTATGCTTTTTTCTGTAGGTAATAAATATGAAGTTGAAGTGGAGAGTGGTCTGGATGAAAACAAAGGGCTTGAGATCCTGGCACTGTACACCGATAATAAACCACATGGACTTCCTGAAGAGGCCTGCAGCATCGTTAGAGAGTGTAAAGGTCTGTACTCATGCAGAGCATAGTTCAACTAGAGTACATAAATGACCACACAGCTAAAATAGTTTCTCCTTTTTGGTCCTTGATCCCAGGCTCACCTCTGGTTGTGTCCTTGATTGGGGCCCTGCTCAAAGAGAAACCCAACCGTTGGAGTTACTACCTTCGGCAGCTGCAGCAGAAGCAGTTCAAGCGCATCAGGAAGTCATCCTCATACGACTATGACGCCCTCGACCAAGCAATGGCGGCTAGCATCGAAGTGTTGCCTGATGAGCATCAAGAGCTCTACAAGGATCTTACAGTGTTTGAGAAGGACATCAAAATCCCTGCAAAGGTGTGGCTGTCATCATATCCCGTAATAATCATCATCATTGCTTCTAATAATAAATAATAATAAATAATAATAATATAATGATTTGCCAGGTTTTGTCTGTGCTCTGGGATTTGGAACCTGAAGATGTGGAAGACATCCTTGAGGAGTTTGTCAACAAATCGCTGCTTTTTGTGGACAGTAATCATAGACCTTACTTGTATTATCTCCATGACCTCCAGCTGGACTTCCTAGTGGAACAGAATCGGACCCAGCTTGAGGTTTGGAGCTAAGAGTTTACAAGGGCTCATTGACTTTTCTGTAGTGAATTATGTGTGTTAAACTGTAATCCTGTTGCTGGTTTGCATTACCAGTTCTTGATTGCAGACGTTAAACTTCATTGTTTGTGTGTATCTTGCAGCGCCTTCATACAAAGGTGGTGCAGCAGTACCAGCTCCACTACAAAGATGGTCCCCCCCTTTCAGGAGACGAGGAGTGTCTTTACTGGGTCAGATTTATGACGTATCACATGGCCAAGGCTAAACTTTCACAGGTAATACGCAATGTATTCATTACATTCAAAGATTACCTTTAAATATTTGTATAAAATACAAGGTCATCTGTACACTTGTTTTCTTATTGTACAAAAATGTACTCTTGTACACTACCACAGATGGGACAATTTTAGACGTTTCTTTTAGTTATTTTTTGAATGATTATGTATCTTTCTGTTTATGCTGGACTTCACTTTCTGTCCAGGAGCTTTACTCCCTCATGTTCTCACTGGACTGGGTCAGCATCAAAGCCCAAATCATGGGTCCAGCCCACCTTATCAGTGATTATGTGGAGTATGGACACATTCTTGATAAAGAGGTCAGCATAAAAGGCAAAGTGACAAAGTTGGATGAATGAAACTGTTACATATGTAAAATTAATTTGTGTTATGTACACATTACATTAAAACGTTATAAATATTGAGTATTTTATGCCTTATTTGCTTTGTCTGTTTTTGTCTCTCAGAACAGTGACGTGCGCAGTCAGTTCCAGGAGTTTTTATCTCTGAATGGTCACCAGCTGGAGCAGCGTCCGTTTCCTGATGTGGTGCAGCTAGCACTGTCCCAGCCACATGCATCAGAGGTTTACAGGCAGGCCCTGCAGCAGGCACAGGAGCGGGCCAGCACAGGAAAACTCTACTTTGACTGGCTGTATGCAAACCAGTTCTCATAGTGTTGATTCTCTTCTATTGCTCCAAATTGCTGGTTGTTGTCTTATTTGTGGCTGTGTATGCAGGAATAAGAATTCTGTGGAGAGCCTGTCTCGTCTTGTGATCCATCCCCACCAGGGCTCCATCTACTCTGCCTGCTTCTCGCATGATGGAACCAAGATCGCAGCCAGTGGTGCCTATAAGACACTGAAGGCATATACTTTTCCTTTGAGTCAGCTTGGTTGTTTTTATTTGTACAAACTGCCATGTCACTGTTTTGTACTCAGGTGTTTAAAAGCACCACAGGTGAGAAGCTGACAGAGATCCAGGCACATGACGACGAGGTGCTCTGCTGTGCCTTCTCCCCTGATGACCGTCTGCTAGCAACATGCTCCAGTGACAGAAAAGTCAAGGTAGGAAAACTCCCGCCCCACTAAAAAGAGACCAGTGGCTACTAAAAATAGACATGCACTGTTTTTTCTATGCACCTTAGGTTTGGAATGCAGAGCGAGCCATGCTCCTGAGGGTTTTTGAGGAAGAACACGAAGAGCAGGTCAACCACTGCCAGTTCACCAACACAATGCGGCGTCTTCTGCTGGTCACCTGCTCCAATGACGAGTTTATGAATGTTAAGGTATAGTGCATTATGGTTGTATAATGATCTAAATTCAAAGATATTATTCATCCTTTCTGTACCCATTCTTTATCTTATGTCGGTAGTTGTGGAACCTCAACAAGCCATCTTCCCAGAACACCATGTTTGGCCACACTGAGCCAGTAAATCACTGCTGTTTCTCGCCAGATGACACCTACGTGTCTACAGCTTCTAACGACGGTACAGTCAAGGTGATTGCTATTTACCATGACTATTATTATACATGTTTTACACCAAATGTGTCGATGTGGCTGTTACTCACATGTGCACTCAAATCTTCTTTGATGACTACATGGTTTTTTGTGTTTTTTGCGCCAATGCAGCTGTTCCAGGTGTCGCACGCTAATGAGTGGAAGACAATTAACGTGAGAAAAAGGCTTACCGAAAATGATGAAGAGGTTCTGGTCAAGTGCAGCACTTGGACTGCTGATGGGAAGCAACTCATATGCGCAGCCAGAAATGCTGTTCTGGTGAGCATTTTCAGAACGATCATGCAAACATGCAGCCGAGTGTGGATGCGGACTGCTGTTTCCTGCAGTGTTCTGTTTATTAAAGTGGGACAGTATGAATGTGGAGAGGGGAAAAAAAGACAGTCCCACAGCGTCTGCTGTGTTCTTTATGCTTTTGATTCTTGTGCGTGCTGATCTCCAGATAGATTACGATCTGTCTTTCGCTGGTCACTGTGTCAGGTGTTTGATGTGGAAACATCAGACTTGCTGTCGGAGATCAAAACGAGCCGCCTGAGCACGGTGCAGTACTGCCACGCTTGTCCGACCAATAACCTACTGGCTATTGCTTTCTCAAACTACGCTGTGGAGGTATAGTTTTCCTTTTTTGTAATTTCCTTTTTAAGGTATTAAACACGAAAAAAGGTTTTCACTATCTGTTGTGCTGGTCGTTCAGCTGTGGGATTTAGAAGCCAATAAGAAAATGGCTGACTGCAGTGGTCACCTCAGCTGGGTCCAGCTTGTCCAGTTCTCAACTGACGGCTCCCAGCTGCTCTCCTGCTCCGATGATCAAACCATCAGGGTAAGCTTGTGTTTGATGCTAAGCCCATTAGCATTGTTTAGCACATTCACTCATTTCACCTATGGTTTTAAGTTGGATTTAACATATATTAAAGGTTTATTAAAAGTTATATGTGAAAAGTTTAGGAAAAGTCTTGTTTCATTGACAATATGCAAAAGATTTGTAATGCACATGTTTTAATAGTGTTTTAACTTTTACCTTTAAGAGTTGATTTACACAAAAATTAGATAATTTATAGATTGTGATCCTCAAAAGACTAAGTCATCAGCTAAAGCACATACAAATTACTATTTTTGTGGTCATAAATGTGTAGCTGGGAAGCTAACAAAATAGGTTTTTAGAAAAATTTTTACTTGCGCAAAAAACAATGTAAATGTTGGCGACATCCTAAGTCTGATTCTGCAATACAATGCAATAATAATTGTAAATCTTTGTTGAGTGTTTTTGGTGGTCAAGGTTTATTCATCAAGCTGTTTTTAAATGTATGGTTTCAGTTAAATTGAACAGTGACATCAGCTACAACAGTTTGTAACAAACAGATGAAACTAGGTTGCTGCAAAGACTGAGTACAGCAAGATGCTCAGGTATTTGTTTATTTACGAACGAAAGAGATACGGTTGACTTGTTTAATGTCGCAGACAGGTTATTTGCAGTTTGTCTCTGTAGCATAACAACGTCAAGGGAAATGATTTGTAAGCAGATCTGCTGACGGTGCATGAAATGTGATGTAGCTGTCTGCCTGTTAGATTTCATTATTTTCGCCTCAAGCTGTTTCCTGTCTTTTTTTCCACAGTTATGGGAGACTACGAAGGTACACACCTCCTCAGCCATCTGCTTAAAACGAGACTCTGATGTGCTTTTTGACCAAGAGGAGATCATCATTTCAGCTGCAGACAACTGCAACAGGCTGCAGGTGAGTCTGAGGGCAACTGGAGCAATGTAGGGAGATATCACACATATATTATATTTATTTTTATATATATTATACATATTAGGCCTTCAAACAGACGTGTATGTGTGTATGTGTGTCTTAGGTGCGCAGTGGCAAGACTGGATCTGTGCTCTTCCAGTCAGAGGAGAAGTCCTCTAGGATCCGGTCTACGTGTTTGTGTCGGAATCCCTCTGCTGTGGTCATAGGGCAGGAAAATGGCACCGTACAGGTAGAAACCTGAACTCTGCATATTGTTTTCCTGTCTGACTCCTTTTTAATAAAAAAAAACCTGGCTTATAATTAGTAGAATCACTTGGTGCTCATGGGAGAATTTAATAGTCTCCTCTTCGACAGAATTAACTAATTAAAACAGTTCTAAAATATTTATCCCTTTTTATTTTTGGGGCAAACGGAGGTATGCTGTTTGCCCCACTTTCAGTGCTTACACTGAGCTCATTGTCTTCAAACTTCAAGTAGGTCAGTTTACTGACACCTGAGTACTTGCTGAAACAAAATGAGACAAAAAAGCTTTCATCTGCATCCCAGAGTGCATCATTTTCCTATTAAAAAAACAGGCAAGTACGCACATCCTTACATGTGGGCGCAGATGTGTTTTTGTATGTCTTGGCTCAGTGCTGCTGCTGTAAGAGGCATTTTTCAGACCCGCTTGAGTCATGAGAGCTGACATAAGCGCTGTCACCCTCTTTTATCCATCCTGTCAGCTGCACTTCAGGTCAACTTAAGACACCTCTTTCATCTTCATCCTGCTCCTCTTTGCAGCTCGGTTTTCTTTTACCTTTGATTTTTATTCTCAACTCCTTTTTGAATATTTTTCAACTATTAGTAACTCTTTGTTGAACGAGTCAAGAAGGTTAAAATGATAAAAGAAGGAGGCTTTTATTGGATAAACAGAATGTTTTTAGTTAAAACTAAATTCAGACTAATTATGTTCATTTGCACCTGTTTATCTTATACCTACGCGGAACATTTACATTTATTTAGTGCTTTTTTTGTTTTGATTTGTGAGTTATTAAATTTGTTCTTGTTATGCCTTTTATAGCTGCAATCTTCTGAGTGAACACCAGAGGGGGCTTTAGTTTTAGCTAAAAGTAGACGTGGAAACGAGCCCAAGTTATTCATAGCTGTATTAGGGGGGAAATATATATTTAAATCATCTGTCAAATTGATGTCAGGCCGGCACGTCAACTTGAAAAACAAAGTGCAGTCGTGGATGTGGGTATAGATGAGTGTGTTTTCTGTCAGGCAGCAGAGCTGACTGCTTGTCAGGTGTCCAGAGATGTTTGGCTACAGGATCTGACATTTATTGACCTTGTTCAGGGACGTAATGCTGGAAGTTTGCAGGTTTTTGATAGGGGGCGTGCTCGTATATGTCTCAGGACCTCCAAGAATGACATTGGAGTACAGGTTCACTTGTTGGGTAAAATTTTTAGATGCATTTTTTGGATTTCACCTTTGTTGTGCAGGTTTTTGTTTACATTATCCACATTCTAGTGACTACGTTATTTAATTGTGATACATCCACTGCTAATATTATGTTAGCAGTGGATATTGTTCCTTTAATTTTTAAGTACTCTCAAGCATTTTCCCAACATGGAAAGATTTGTAAAGCGGCTGATAATGTTCTCGGTCAGATTGGAATCATAGCTGTTGTATTTGTTAAATATTTTACTGTAATTTTCTTATTTTTGAATCAGGCTAAATGAGTGACTGTTTTTTGGATGAGTACCAATAACATTTGAAGTTTTAGCTTCAGCAAAGAGGCTTCTGCAGCATTTATCACTGGACAGATCAATGTGGAGGCTAATTAGAAAAATCAAGTGCCGATAAATTGCACTTCTAATCCATACTGATTTTTCAAAGTGTAAATACCCTCTTTGCACTGTTTACTAATTGGTCTGAGAAGCTCTTTTTAATTATAATCCTTTTAAAATGTCTTTTGTTGCCACTCCCGGCAGGCTGAGACTGACAGCGCTAACGGTAACTGACAGTTTTCAGCTTGTTTAGCTATGTTCTGGCATATCAGCACTGAACAGGCAGATAGGAGCGTCCTTAGATAGTTCTGTGCTCTTAGTGTGAAACATCCCACAATGGTAAAGCACCATCCAGCTGACCTTTTGAGGACAGAATAATTATAATAATTGCACCCCTCTGTTTTTTTTTTCAAAATTAAAAAAGACCTGCAGCCAATTTTATATCCTTCCTACAGCTTCTTCTAAATATTATATTTTCGCTCTCTGAGGCACTTTTGTGTGGCAAGCAAGCTTATTGTTCTGTGTCTGTTATGATACATCAATAATGCTTTGCTTTTATAAAACATCACCACAATAATGGTAGACAGCTGAGGTCTGATTACATGGCAGTAGGTAGCTGTATGGGTGGAAACTGGATACTACAGCTGTACTCACCTCTTGCTACTGTTAGATTTAGATGATCAGCCTGATTAAATGGTTGTGTCTGCGCCCCAGGGTTTAATGGCTTTTTTGTTATGAACTCTTAGAGAGCAATAATATTTAATCTGTTTGGTGTGTATGAAAAATATCAGTTGTTTTTAATAAACCTATTTTTTCTGCTTCATGCTGGTTAGCATTGCTGTAGTTTGTAAATGCATATTAGCAGTTTATGTTGATTTTAAACCTAGTGTTGATTTTTCTTGTGCAGGTACTGGAGCTGCCTACTGGGAAGGTGTTAGCCACTTTGCTGGGACACACCAAGACGGTCTTCTGGTGCCAGTTCAGCCAGTGCGGCGAAACACTTTTCACTTCCTCTGAGGACACCACCATTAGGGTAGGTTTGCATCTCTCATCTTTCCTCTGCTTGGTTTTGCTTCCATCTTTCACCTTACCTATTGATTTTCTTCATCCACCCCCATTCCTCATGTGAGTAAAACGACTTGACCTGCTTATCATGACTGTTTTAGTTTCCTCACTTTGCCCTAGCTCAACTCCCTGCCAGTCACTCACTTGGCCCTCTTCACCTTTCCATTCTTCATCCCCTTCTAATTCTGTTCATCTGTCTTTCCTTACAGCAGTGCGTCTCCAGATACCTCTTTATGTCGCGTCTGCTCCTCCATTTTCCGTGTGCAGCTACCTTTTGTTTGTGAGTGAGGGTGCGTGTGTATTTTGGCCTGTTATGCTCTGTCAACCCCACACCATTCATGCTCTGTTTCTCATTTCCTCGTGCCTCTCTTCCACCTCCTTTATCATTTTCTGCTGACAGTCCTGTCCACCACGTACATTGTTCCATATTTATGCAGCTCATGCCTATCAGCACCAGCAGCTCCTTATTCTGCAGCCCTTCATGCTTACAGCTGACACGTGCTCCATCAAATATAGAAGTAGGCCTTTAGATGTTAATAGAGGTGTGGAATGAATATAAGAGGATGTGTTGACATTGGTGTCATCTGGTGATGGATCGTAACCTTTGTACCAATGACAGAGACATTGTCTCTTTGGCCAGTTCTTTGCTCAGGTTATTAGCCTGCTGTTGGCATTTTAGCTCTAAGAGGTTGAACTTGCACCACTGTTTTCTCTAAAAGATGCGTTTAATTACATTTAGTTCTTTAGTAAGATTTGCTGGAAGGCTACAAAAGTTAGTAAGTGTTGAAATTGAATTGATTTTTCTACTCTGTTCTCGGTCTCTCGCTTTCTCATAGGTGTGGAGGTGGCGGTCGGGTGAGTGTAAAACACTGCTGGGTCACAGGGAACAAGTCAGGCACTTTTCACTGCTCTCCAGCTCACCTTCTGACACAAGATTGCTGTCTTGGTCCTTTGATGGCACCGTCAAGGTAAAATTCACACATTTATCACTGTGTTTAAACAGTGTCTATAAACCAAATGCACAACGATCACTGTGTTCTTGTTACTTGCCGCAAGATGTGGGACACGGAAAGTGGAGAAAAGCTGCAGGATATGGAGGCTCACCAGGGGGCCATTCTTTCCTGTCACGTTTCGCCAGACGGCTGCTTCTTCGCCACCACCTCTGCTGACAGGACCGCTAAGGTTTGGCACTTACTCACGGACACACTCACAGAATGAGACGTGTTTGTGCTGCCTGTAATAACCTGACCTATTACACATTAGCGTGTTCCCTGAAACCTTGCTCAGAAAATGTTTGGTGTGTGGATAAAACCCCCTGTGCTAAGAGAGGCCAGGTCAGAGCTGAGTATGCAGCAGATGGTGCCTGGTACTGAGCTGTGCATTGGCCTTTTCAAACCAGTGCCCAGCAATTATTTAGGCTGACCGCTGCTCTTGGACTGCATCGCCACAATCTTGGCAGCCTGGTTGTCTCCTTCCTAATTTATCTCCCGATAGTCCTGGTTGCTGCACTTGACTTTTATATGACTTTGATTGACTCAGTGAGCAGGAGGTGTTTGAAACCTCCAAAAAACAACTTCCTTTTACCGAAGTAGACTAAGAATATATGTTTCTTTACCCCAACTCGCTCTGTGTCATTGACTTTCCTGGGTCATGAAAACAGCTGCAGGTTCTGTGTTAAATTTATACGTCCTTCTCTGCCATGTCAGCCAGTGGATGGCAACTATTTTTCTCAACAGCGTTAGAAACAATGTGCAGTCGCTTTCTCTAGCACGCACAGGGACTGTTCATAGAGAGCCGCCACCGTCAGATTTCACGCAAGAATTCGGAGTTGGGTCAACAGCCAGGCTTTTCACAATAGATGGTAGAAAGAAGAAATGTGTGTTTTTTTATGAATTTGTGAAAAGGTGATAATTGATATTTGCATGCGTCTGCTCTTGTCTGTCTAGAGGTCACTATAAAAGATTCTGGCATCTTTGTTCTCTATAAAATGTAAAGAAACATTTGGTTATCCTTCCCCCCTCCCCCGTTATTTCCATCCCACTTTCTCTTTCGACCTTCAGATGAGTGTGTTCAGACATAGTTAGCTGGCTGCCAAATGAAGTGTCTAATTATGAGTGGTGTTATTTTTTGCACAGCTCAGGATGTGACCGGGGTAAGGAAGGAATGCAGAGAAAGGAAGAAGGGGAGGAATATAGAGAGAACAATGGGTTCGATAAAGACAGTGGAAGTCTAAACAAAAAAAGAGAAAGAAAACAGCGCAGCGAGCAAGCACTCATTACAGATGCAGCCCTGGAACAACATCAGCTCTACAGCGCGCACAATTATTTGTCCTTCTAAACCGGCTGCATAATGAGTGGTGATCAAAACAAACACCGCAGTGTTGATTTTCATAATTACATTTCATCTACTGTATGTCACATGTTCAGAAACATGCATTCTAACTAGGCTCCTTTGAAATGATGAGGATCGGGCATTCATTTGGGTACAGATTTAATCTCTTTGATACCTGCTATAGAATTTTAAATGCTTTTCTCTTCCCAGCTGTGGCACTGTGAGTCCTGGCAGTGCGTCCACACATTAAAGGGACATCAGGAATGCGTTCGGAGCTGTCGATTTTCCTGGGACAGCCGACGCGTCGCGACAGGGGACGACAACGGTGAGATTCGGGTAAGCTCTCCTGTAATGGTTAGGACCTTTTAACCAACATTGCTGCAAGAACGAGACTTCTCACTCCTGCTTCAAACCAGCATCATCAGGGTGCAGACGTGCTGAATGGTACAGTAGTTCTAGTATGAGAAGAAACAATGATTGAAAACCATCGAATTCACCATAGGATATTATAGGAAAACCCCAATTGCACCAGTCAGCAGTTACTGCAGAGATCACCCCATAATTATCTCTCATCACTCATTTGGATAAAGTGCTTACTAATGTATCGTGATTGCTGCTGCCTGTAGTGGTGGGCTGAGATGAAAGGAAAGGCAGGGCTCCTCAAGCTGTAGAGAGCGCAGCGCCATGCAAGGGTTAGGGTTACTGGAGGAGCTGAAATGAGGCAGGAAGAGGAGGGAATGTCTGACAGTGGGGGGTGAAGGAGAGGGCTCAGGCTGCCAAATTGGATCCCCAAGGCTTTGGAATCGGCTACCGTTTGTACACAAAAACACACACGCGTACACAGAATGAATGAAAATGTTGTGCTGAGTGCTGTGCTGGCCAGCGCAGCAGCAGCCAACAAGGGGTTAATGCCCTTCAGTGGCCTCCAAGCTGCACAGCTCCATTATCCAGAAATGGACAAATCCATCTGATCCAATTACATAAACCAGTGAAATATCCGGTTTCTATGGAAACAAATGTGAGTCGTTCTACACAAAAGCCTTCCAAATGTAAAATATAGCAGTACGCATGATGTGTCATTGTCAAGTGAACATTTGAACAGTTGCCTACCAGCTGTAATAGACATGATGCGGTAAATTAGTGATGTCTGACTTGCAACCCGTCTTTACATTATATATGTCATACGATAATTTGAGTTCGATGCTCTCTGCAGCCTCTTTTTTTCCGAGAGTTAATTTTATCCAAAAACATTTCAGGTAGAACCCCCTTTTTATATTATTTATCTATAACATGATCAACATTTTGTGATTTCAAACCATAACCAATGCAACTAGGTGCATTATGCATAAGTTTTAGATTGCTAAGTCTGACGTCTCTGTGAAACTTTAATTGTTTGTTGTTTTTTATTGTTCGTTGCAGCTCTGGAGTGCCAAGGATGGCTCCCTGCTGAAAATCTGCTCCCGGGAGGGTAAAGACGGCATGGACTCGCTCCACGGAGGCTGGGTGACAGACCTGCACTTCTCCAGAGACAACACTCTTTTGGTCTCCACGGGCGGCTACATCAAGGTACGTTCACCTGCTGTGGTGTTTTGAACTGATTTAAAAATCTAAATCTTGGGAAAAATAATAAAAATATATATATAGACGCAGCTACTCACAAGCACCATTCTGTACAATTAGAACTGCTGTGATATTGTCAGTAAACAAGAAGATTATTGGGTAATTAAGTAGGCATGTTCTCAAATAAAATGACAATATAAGATATTAAATAATTACCCGTTGAGGGGTGTACTTATCGCCAAAGAGACAGTATTGCTTACATTCTATGCAGCATGCCTGAGATGTTACTGCAATATCTGACAGAAGGAAACCTCTGAGGTTTCAGGAATTATGTGTGTGTGTGTGTGTGTGTGTGTGTGTGTGTGTGTGTGTGTGTGTGTGTGTGTGTGTGTGTGCATGAGAGAGAGAGAGTGAGTGACTCAGTCTTATTGCCCTTTCTCTTTCAAGAGATGAGATCACACGGTGCCCAATCTCAGCTCTGATTGGCTGTTGGCTGAGCAATGATGAGATCCTCCAGAGAGCACAGTGCTCATCGATGAAGTTCTAAATCTCAGATTACTCACAATATGGTGTTGGGGGTTGTGTAGTTGAATACGTGCACACAGCACCTTTGTATCTACCTTTTTCAGACTTTGCTGTTAAAGGGAGAGGTTGCTGCTGTTCAGGCTTTTTTATACAGATCACCAAAAATGAGTCATCATCTCATCTTTAGCACATTCTTGTTGGAGGGATGGTACAACCAGCCCTGTGTTTTACTCAGTAATGCAGTTTTCAAATGTCTTTACTTATAGATATTTGTAAATAATTAATTTTATTCCCCCACAGTGGGAAAATGAGTATATATTTAGCAGTTTCCAACACTGGTCTTGGCCACCAGATGGAGTTTTTATAATAAATAATGCATAGTTTGCTCCAGATCTTCTTTACTGTCATTACTATGGCTGCACAAATGTGCTGCTCACCATCTTTTTTTCCCAAACCTCATCCATACTGTCATATTCATTTACAGAAGTACTGGGGGAGCATTCCATCACTCCAGTCTGCACACTTTTTTTCTGCGCCGTCTTTCCTTCTCAGTGAGGCGTGCTGCCTGGATGGATCAGCGTGTGGATGTTCGTAGCGGTGATGGATTATTATGCCTGTCTGAAAGGGTGAACCCCAGCGAGTCAGGCTCCTCGACTGATTAATGGCACTGGGTGTCAGCCGGACAGGCCGTCCTGTCTGTCTTGGTAATTAACATGACAGCATGTGGATTGGTTATGACAGATAATATAGCCTTCAATGAAGGAAGCATAATAATAATCTAACCCTCCTATCTCTTTAATTATTATTTTCAAGGCATGTCACCACGCTATCCCGCTCAGCAGCACAACAAATGTCTTGAAAGGAAAACTTGGCAATTAGGGTCAGATGTGGAATTTTAAACTGGCTTCTTAGCACAGAAATTGATATTTAAAAATCCTCCCTGACACACTAGCCAAGCTGAAGGCAAAACAGCTAAGGAAGAGGTGACATCTGATTGTGGATTAGTGCAATTATTTTTATCTCCATATTGGAAAAGAACTTCATAAGGGTGTCTGGTCTGTGTTCATCCTCAGCTGGTGTGAGGAAAAGAATTCATTATAAAGGATCAGTGGGATTGTGATTAATGTGCATTTGGATCATAAATGTAAGATTGCCTTGAATGCCAGGGAAAGCTCTAGGACAACTGTTTTTCAGAATAGACCAAATCTAGAATGGCAAAGAAATGAGATATGGCACATTCGCACTTATTCTTATGGTATACAGCAGTAAAGACAGGTTTATGTCACAGTGTTGTGACTCAGCAGAGAGTTTTTAGAACACGCAGCATGGCTCAGGGTGGTAGCGCTTGCTGTTGCGTTGCTATTGGTCGGATATGCTGGTGGGTAATGGCTTCTGGGGTTCTGTCAATTGATTAGTTAATATCACAGATATGATTATAATGCTGACCCACTGTTGAGTGTAATTAAAAACAGCAGGCTCTTTTGTGGGGACACATGTTTACGTCTCCTGTTGTATTGGTGAAAAATTCTCACTTTGCATTATTAGCATGCAATGTATTTGTTTGTTTTTCTGTAGCGTTGTAATGTTGTGTGTGTGATGAAGTGGTACTTCCTAGCCCACTGAGGGCGGTTGTTACACCGTCCGCTGAGGTGCAAAAAGGTTTATCCTGACTGCGCAAACACGTGGCACCCAGCAGCCCAGAATAATTCACACCAAGTCATCATGCAAACAAACTCAGAAACTGTCGAAAAAGGGATGTAGGAACCCATGCAGCTGTGCTGACTCTTCTGGTACCAGCAATTTTTCAGATCTGGTAGCTTTTTGTAGTTAAATACGCAGTTGCACTTTAAAAATGAGGTCAAGGTGCAGCAAGCCTAAAACCTGCAACTGCAGCATCACAACATCACATACGGTCAATTCTTTTTCCACTTCTGGTGTGTTCTCAGTCCCAGGAAAGAGGGGCTAACGTTAGAGACAAACACACGTGCATGTGCGGATGTTTACAGTGTCGGTTCTCCCTTTTCTCTGGTAATAATGGATGGAGCTCATTGTTCCAGGCTGTGATAGAAGAGAAGCATAAAATAGTGCTTTATCTTCTCTCACCTTCTCATCCTCCATGTTCCCAAATGACTTGCTCCTTTTCTTTTTTCTCCGGTTCTACTTTCTCTTCACACCTCTGTTTGTATTTTTCGTTCTTTGTTGTGAATTGCTTTCGGTCCACATCATCGACCTTATGTTTCGAGGCCCCTCGTCTTCCTGCTACTAAAGTAGCTACTGTAAATGATAGGAGCAACACCGTTTCAGGGATCTGGGGGTTATTTTTACCCATCAGATCTGTCAAGTCTCTCTTTTTCTAGATTTTAGTGCCTGAGCTGCCATCGTTGAACACTTCCTAATGGGATGGAAGCACAGTAGTGACGAAGCGGAGGCTGTTGACCTTCTTTTGAGAGACATTTGATGGGCAGAGAAACTGAAGAATCTGAGATAGTAGGGAGGTTCCAGGCGGGGTGAAAAGGACAGGCTGGAGCGTAAATGCAGATTCCTCCTTGAGGGATGGTACGAAGCAGTCAGAGATTCTTGTATAATGAGAACGACTGAGCTTCAAGTAAATGTGTTTTCATTCTCCGTCAGTGGCTAAGACCTTGGTGATTTCTCTGGGGGCTTCACATCAGTCAAGCCGAGGATCCATTTACCTTTTGTGAGCTAGAGCTCATACTCTGGGACAAAGACAAGGAGAATCAGTAGTTTATAGTTAAGAGAGAGCACTTTTGCGTATTCTAAGTGTTAAAATTGGAAATGCCTCAGATTTGACCTAAAATGCTGGATCAGGTGTCGATTCTCCATGTTTCTGGCTGGTTGCCACCCTTTGATTTTAAAATTGATGTTTACTCAATCACATCATAACACACACGCTCACACACTCACACACGCTGATTCTGAGAAGATTCCCGTAGAAATCAGCCTTGTTGCATTGGTTCAGGCAGCATTCTCGGTTTTGATTTCATTCAGCAGCGTTTTTTTTTCCTTACCCCGTCTTGTCGTTTGAAAAGTAAGCCCCCCGCTGTGCTGCGCCAGCTAGCAGCAGACCTGCCTCTAAAAATACCTACACACGCTCATATGATGTAAAACTACTCCTGAAAACCATCCTTCCGCTGCTGATTTTTTCTCTATAGCCATTCCAGAGTGTCATAAATTTATAATTAAACATCCAGAGGCTCCAAATTTGGCCATATTGCATCAGTAGGTCCCCCACTCTTAGCGTTCACACATTTTTACTTCCAGCGTGAAGAACATCGAATGAGTCAAACTTGGAATAAGAGCGGCCTGGTTTCTCAATTCCTGTTGTCAGGCTCAGGGTATAAACACAGGCTGGTGAATTATTTATTGCTCTCTTGGAGGCAGCTGCTTCCCCAGCATCGCTCATTAAGCCGAGGTTAATTGTATCTCTGGCTAGAGAAGAAGGGCCTTTGTGTTTGTGAATCATCCGAGGAAGAGGTGAGGCACAGCGGAGAGTGGTGGTGGAGTGGAGGGAGCGCGCTGGCATTCTAATACACACATTCATTGACTTCTGGTGGGTTTTCCGTGCTAAAGTTGGTTTTCTTGGTGGTCCTTGCTGCAGAAGAGTTTACCGGTGTTTTCTGGAATTTTTGTCTCTGGTACTGGTGAAAATTTACTAACGACAGACGGAATTCAGGGAAAAAA
>CAAE01014663.1:205639-215641 GCA_000180735.1 Tetraodon nigroviridis | reverse complement strand
TCCCTGAAATACACATTTAGAAGAGATCTCCCACCTCACCAGCGTGTTCATCGCTAACGTCTGTAAATTTACCAACACACACGTAAATATGGAATAAAGAAACCATAAAGTGAGATTAAAAGTCACTTTTTAGGCTGTTATCGGCTCAGTCTGCCGTGTGAGGAGGACATGTAGCCTCTCTTGATGGCTGCGCTCTTGACAATTTCTAGTGGCGTTTGAGGTCAAACACTCATGAGCAGACTGAAAAAGGTGTGACTGTTTCAGAGAGGAAGTGAAAGCTGAGGCCCCACTTCTGGACTGATATTTTTGAACCATCTCTGCAGCCCTGTCAGAAGCCTTTTGGATCGTTCTGCTTAATAAAAAATGTAAAGCCAGTAATGACGGATGAAGTAAGATGGAGGCATAGCTTGATTTAGTTCAGATTAGGAAGATTAAAGGTGATGCTCGCTAATGAGCATCATCCTAACCAGCGATAAATAAGTGACTCATTAACAGCCTTTATGGGCAAGTTGCTAATTCTGTCAGTCTGGTGAGCCACGAAGGGCTGTTCACCCATAAAGACCTAATAAATAATGCCGGTCCTGTTTGGGGTTTGTTTAAATGGAACGCGTAGATAATTTGCCTCTTTTTTTCCGCTTGCGCTCCGTCGTTTGGCCTCGGTCGGGGTCTGCTAAATGCTGACAGGAAGCGATGGAGGGAACACTCAACAAAGGCAGGAATGAAAGTCAAAAGGATGAGCTCATGTACAAACATCCCAACCACCAACAGAGCCTCCGCCTCGCCGAGCTGGCGCGATTTAGGTTTTCACCATTCTGCCGCGCAAGTAGGTCAAGGATTTGACGTTGAAAAATGCGAATTTCCACCTTTGATCGGGGTGAAACCCCACGTAGCGTTTTTCTACAGCCTGTGTCACATTGCAGATGTCTGAACAGCAATCGCACACGATAGTTTGGAGTGTAGCGCAGGCTGCTGGCTAAGCACTTTTTTTGCGGCTGAACTGCCGATGGCGCCGTTTGCGGTTCCGTCTCCCTTTAACGGCATCTGTGGTCGGGGAGCTCCATTGTTGCTGACAGCCAGCCCGGGTCAATCACGTCCGTGTAATGGTATACAGTACACACTATACGCTGTTTGGGTGGTCTGAAATGCTCTGCTGTTGCTGCGTTGGACGACCATCCATCAAAGGCTGGATGTGTCCTTACCCCCAGGCCAGGGTCGGGCAAAAATGTATTTATAGCCGGGCCAGACGCCTCGGCGTGTCTCTGCTGTGTGTGTGCAGCCTGCTCCAGAAGCACCTGTGTGCGGCGTTGTCGTACCTGTGCGCTTCCGGCGTCTTTTTTATTCAGTATGCCCACCGGAGCGCTCCAAATCAATCCTGGCACAGGCCGTCTGCGGTGTAACACCATCCCAGAGGGGAGGACGGTGCACGGAACGGTCCACCATGTCCCTGGGCAGAGGCCTCCATCGTCTCTGTGGTGGTTCGCTAGCTTGCGTCACAGTGAAATTCCCCTTTTTTCGTGTGGGTGCTCGCTAAGGATCCTAGTGGGGGACTCTTTATATATTTTCTTTTTAAGTTGAACCTTGAGTTTTTTGTTGTTTTTTTTTAATTCGGCCTTTTTTCCTTATCAGCTTCACTTTCTGTCTCATCGCTCTGTCCAACCCAGCTGGTACACAGCACATATTTCTTCCCTCCTCTTATTGTTTATCCTGGGATTTGAAGACGAGCTGCAGCACGTTAGGAATTCACATCAGCGCGCTTGCACCTTTCCGAACATTTCAAAAAGAAAAGGGGCAGAAGATCTTATCAGGAAAGGTGCGACGGCATCGAAGGTACAGGGCAGGGCACGCCCGCCGCGCAGACTATAACCTTTGACATTCATTCTGTTGGTGTCCGCTAGTATTTTGGTCAATGTATTGGCATTTTTGGAGCATGCAGATAAATCCTGCTCTTCACAATAAACCTAGCCTCAGGGGAAGAGGAGGGAGTTGCGTTCAGTTGTAATATGTGACTCAACGGCGCCCCCTGCCGGCGGCCCAAGACTCCACACTGATAGCAGCTGTGCAGATGCAAGCAGGGCCGCATAAGCAGAAGGCTGCTTTGGGAAGTGTCTCTTTTAAATTGCAGAAGCAACGCTCAATCATGGCCTTATCTCTGTGACAATAATACGTTTCTTTGATTTCGTCTCCTCTGTTGCCTCACTCCTCGTGTTTCCGTGTTTTCCCTGCGTACCCCCTCCTTTGAATTCCATTTTGTGTGTCGTTTTTAATCCCTTCCTTTCCTGCCACGGTCCTCGAGTCCCCGTTTTTAGCCCTCCCTCTTTCCTGTAATGAGCCACATACGGAGCCGTGTTGGTGTAATTAAAATGCACACCATTCATCAGGGAGGAAGGGAGGCTCCTTAATCTGCGTCAACCCACATTCTTGCGACTGAGGATTTGCCTGCTGGTCCACACACACACACACACACACACATACACACACACACACATCCCGCTTTCACTTGCCACTTCTCCCTCGTCACTCCCTGCGCCGTTCCTCGCTGTCCAGCTGTGCTCTGCCATGTCAAATGTGGCATTGGTTTCATGGAAACTAAGATAATGCTGGTGCTTTTTTCAGAGATGGTGAATGTGGACTGAATTTGTCACCACCTGTGTCTCCAAAGTACATATTTTTTTTTGCTAAATTTAAAAAAAAAAATCCTAAAGATGCTCATCACATTTGAATTGGAACTTCTGCTGTCACTTCTGAGCTCCTCATTTTATTGTAGTACCATGTTTGGTCAGTGGGAAGCTTCTCCCTACTCCGACCAGTCTTGTCATGCTTTGCTCCCTTTGGCAGAGGAGGCCGACACACCTCCGCGTGTTTTCGTAGCTGCGGATGGGCCACGTCATGCCGAGCATGCAGCTTCAACCTTTCACGGTGCTGAATTTTGTGTTTTCTGTGCAGCTCATACTGGTTTGCAAAAGCAGTCCAACTACTTTGGTAAAAGTAGTTTAAATTTGATGCAAAAAAAAAAAGAATGTATTCTTTAGATCTCAGTGTATGTAATGCCGTCTAGAGGATGGCTTTTCCATTCTGGAGCTGCAGGATTTCTGACAGCGGTAAAGCCAGTTCTTGGAGACGTCCGTTGATTCAAATCTCTTGTGTAAACCATCTGGACCAACATCTGTCTCCGCCAGCTGTGGCAAAGCTTTGTTCTGACAGATTCGAGGCGAAGATGTGCCAGCGCTTGATTCATGCGCTATTTTGGACAAACATCTGATGAAATCGGTGCATTAGGGACGCGACTCCGGTGACATCAGCGAGGAACTCTTTAAAGCGACATCTGCAATGATGATCGTTGTTAGCGTGGCAGGCTGTTCGCATGACACTCTGATTAAACACACTCGATACGAACTGTCGACGCTGTGTTTCGTCAGCACTTTTCACCCCGGGACTGAGCGGTGGATGCTGCTGCGTAGTAAAATTCACAGGCTGCCCATTTGAACAGGAAACCTTGCTGTGGGTTCATACTTTGGTAACTTCCCCCTTTTTTTTTTTAGAATAGCAGAGAACATACTGCTATTTGTAATTTATCTGCCATTTTTTTGTGTTGCTAGTCATGCCCATGCAGTTTTTTTGGTGGGGGATCAGGTGTTGATCTCTGTGTCTGGTGGCAAATGTTACACTATTCGTCATTAATAGTGCTTAAGTGTGTTTGGTGCAGCGTAGGGGAGGGGCACATGACACCTTTTTATACCTTTGTGTTACCACTCCCTCAGTTGATGAAAGCCTCATATTGCTTCCAACCTTCCTCATTTCTGTCTTCCTCTCATTGGCCGTAACACGCTCAGCGAGCCGCACGCGAATCCTCCGTCCCTCATCATTTGTGTAAGTCCAGATCTTTTTCTTTCTCTTTTTCTCTCTGTCCAGACCCTCTCATCTCGGTTGTACCCTTCTGCCGACAGCGGTTGCCCTCCAGCCTTTAGGCCCCCCCTTCCCTGCCGATTGTAGAGTTAAGAAAAGCAGTTCCTGCCCAGCAGATAGTTTGGCTTCTCCTCTTCCTTCACTCCTTTTTTCATCTCTTTCTTATCTACTGTTTTCCCCAGAGGAATGTCTGACCATCAGATTAGCTCGGCTTGCTGCCTGCTTTTTGACTTGTAGTTTGTTTGATTTTTGATTATTGCAATTTTAATTAGTTTACTGACGGTCAGAAACCTTTTTTTTGATAGTCAGAACTGACTTTAGTGCTGTTGTGATTTTTATCACGACTTCTGCCCTGTCTTATAACTCGCGTGTCGGTATTTTTCCGTCTAAGCAGTTTCGTTTCGTCAACACTTGCAGCCTATCATCAGATCATCAAAATACCAAACCCTAAATTATTTGACTTTTAAAGTCCTGGGTGTGTAATTACGTCTGTGAGGAAGCAAGTGTGAGCAGTTGTCGTCAGATCTGTGGTATAAACCGGCTTCTATTTTTACAAAGGCTGAGAAATTAACACAAAAATGAGACCATGTGCCATTCTGCACCAATACATCCATTTCTCATAGAAGTTTGAAAAAAATTAGGTTGTATTTTTTTATTTTAGGGCTGAAACTCTGCGGGAGAACATAAAAACTGCTGTGGTGAGTGAGCATGCAAGTAGAAGCGCAGGTACTGCGTTCCCCCTCCCCACCTACCCACAACCCTCTGCACTGGACCTCTAAATTAACATGTTTTTGGCCTGTGATCCTACAGAAATGGCGAATCTTGGTGTTTAAACAGTTAACACGAGCATGCGTGACCTATTTGCAACACCAGAGTGGCTGTTAGGGTGAGGACATATTGCGACTGTGCAGTCAGGGGTCAATGATTAACCAAAGGAGTGGTCGTGACGATCTGCATGATTCATGTTTCGGCTCCACTACCCACGATGACGTGGGTGTGACCCACGCGTGACTGGTGATTAGTCGCATGTTTGCAGTGCCGAAGGGGTTATGATTTTGCCAGCGTTCGCCTGCCTGTTTGTTTGTGTTTGAGCAAAATGACTTGAAAACTAAGGAATGGATTTTAATGGCATTTTCAGGGAATGTTGATACTGTTTTAATTCTGATAATGTTCTGAACTACCATTTTGGGCGTAAGTCACCATATGTGGGTCTCTCTGAGGCCTTTTCCAGTTGCAGATATGTCTGAGACTGACAGGAGTCTGGTTGGTCCTCTAAAACATTCTCATCTGTCCCACATGAATAATTGTAGTCTCAAAAAAGACATAGAATTATGTTCTCAGAACCCAAAAACAAACCTGTCCTAAATTTCTTTAATTACGGTAATTTCATTTGTGGATATAATGGTCAAAATCTTTGCTTTTAGCGTTATTAAAAATGAAATTAGATTTGTGTTTGAAACTATGCAGTAACTTTATTAACATCGTGGTGGGCCTGTTTTAGGCACTTTAAAAAGTATTGTCGGTCAAAAACTGAGCTCCTCTAAAGAATTTCGCTGTCACCCGTCTCATGGTCAGACTAGAGTCATCATGATGTCAGACACGTGAGGTCTTTGTTTTCTGTTTCCACAGACGCTTTGTTGGCTGACCTCGAGTCCACCACCTCGCACATTTCCAAGCGTCCGCTCTTCCTGTCCGACGAAGCGGCGTACTCTTTCCCGGTGGGGGGTCAAGCCCAGCAGGACATCTGCTCCCCACCCATTTCCTCTGAACCGAACGGACTTGATGAAACCGAAGTAAATCTGCACTTCCGTGAATTCCTGGGTGTCGGTCAGCACCAGCACTACTTACCGTCTTCTCTCTCTTCAGTCGTTTAGCCCAGCTCAGAAAAGTCCCTGGTCTAGAGAGAGCAGCAGTCCAAGCCAACCCGTCTGTGAAGAGGACCACGTTTACAGGTTAGAAATGACACATCTCAGCGTCAGCTCTACCAAATACAGCTATTTCATTAAAAGTCTAAACACTGGCTCTGCTTCTCTGACCGCTAAAGCAGAATTTCTATTCATTTTTGAACTTTTTACTCATCTGTGAGCCAATAAACTTTTCAAATGACATGTGTTTTCATACAGTCTTGTAGCTGCTGTGAAATATTGACGTGTTCTGTTTAAACTCTGTTTAAACTGTACAGTTTCCCCAATAAACAGAAGAGTAGCGATTCTTCCGCCGCCGCAATGAACTCAGCGTTGGGAAGCAACCTGTCTGAGCTGGACCGCCTGCTGCTGGAGCTTAACGCTGTCCAGCAAAGCGCCCCTGCCTTCCCCACAGAAGGTACACGTTGTTTGATCATTTCTAATATAAATGCATCTTTACCTAAGGCGTGGTGCATTAAGGTAATTAATGTGCTTGTTTTGTAACAGAGGAAGCAGCTCCTCCGCTGCCTTCCAGCAGCATCATCCACCAGATCCACGAAAATGGAGTTTCTCCGGCAGGCAGGACCGCGCCAGCCACGCTGGAGAAGCCCAAACGTGGAGGAGCAGGCCGAGTCATGGAAGACGCACGGCCCAGTGTGGAGAGCCTTTTGGACGAGCTGGAAAGCTCCGTGCCCTCACCAATGTGAGCTTAAGCGAAGGACCTTCACGTCAACATCACCCTGTAGCGTCCCTAAAGTTGGTTTGGGTATCCTTCACTTCTTTTAGACCCACCCCGCTGGCCGCGCCAGACGAGCAAGCGGACGCACCGGAGGAAACGCCGACGCAGCAACAGGCCAGAATGTCGGCCTCCTCGGCCACACGAGAGCTGGACGAGCTGATGGCGTCCCTGTCTGACTTCAAGGTCCAGAGTAACGTAAGTAGGATTCAGTGATACGGTTCTACTTGGGACTGCAAACGAGTAATTCCCATGAAAGAAAAAGAACTTCGGTCAAGCTGTGAAGTGCTTGACCGAATTAAAGTTGAATAGTCTTTATGTGACTATGTAATGCATCATCGGCATGCATTTATATCTATATTAGGTTCCAAATCGAATAATATTTCATTGTTATTCTTTTAAACATGTTTATTTTAGTTCTTTGAGCTGTTTTTAACTTGAGTTGAGACATTATTTTACTAATGTCTTGTTGTCTTTAGAGCATGTTAGGAAACAGACTCCGCTGAGATGGGGACACACTACACGGTTTTCGGCGTCTTAAAAGCCACGACCCGCCCTCACCCAAGTAGGGCTGAGACACTAATCCGCTTCGTGACTAAGCGGGGTACCTCGAAGGCGTCAGTAAGGACCCTGGCGATGCCCCGCACAGTCGCAGGCGCAAAACTGGATCTCAAACCTGCTGGATATTCTGGCCGCTCGTGGTGACGTCGAAAGAGCCGCAGACATGGATGTTGCTGCGAAAAAAGGCAGTGAAATGGAGCCGTGCAGCCAGAGCAGGGCAACAAGAAACAACAGGGAGTAGAAAAATGGTTTTGCGAGGGCAGTTGAGTTGTTTTGTAGTTTTAACTATAGGTGTTTCGAAAAATCGTGTAGCGTGTCCCCGCCTTTAGACTCCTGCTTTTCTTTGCAAAAGCCTCGGTGCCTCATCTCAAAGTGTCTCTTTCTCTCCTCTCTGCAACTGTTTGTCTCGTCTTCCTTGGGACTCTGCGATCTTTAAACCATAACAACCAGTCTGGGTCTCAGTTGTCAGTGAATCGGATCTCTGTGGAGTTTTCCAAGTTCCCAGTTGATCAAGCAGCAACTCTCTCGCCAATCGAGCCCAGTGCTGGTTTAGAGAATCCCCCTGTACCTTCCGTTTGTGCCACTCCTTCCTGTACCCCCCTTCCACTGGAACTCCACATAGATGAAGATGGCTGTTTAGCACTCCCAACATCATCCGGGAATTTTCAGCGCTCAGAGTCGCACACAGTGGATGATGGTGGAAGTGTTTGTCTCCCATGTCAACAGCTTCAGCGTGTCTGGTACCGTCCAGCCACCTAGTCAATGGTTTGGCATAGATGGTGGTTGTAGTTTAGTACCTAAACGTGTCGGTCCAGTCCTAACTCCAAAAACCCCTAACCCTGTCACTGAACAAGTTATTCGGGATCCTGTTGGTACAGCTAAGAGTCCAAGTCAGTCAGATTTTGAATGCTCCGATCCAACCCCAGCCTCTAAAATGGACCTTTCGGCCCGTTTAAGTCCCAGTTCCATCACAGCTCCAAGACTTTCAGGTCCAACTCCAATAAGAGTCAGTCCAGTTCCAGTCCCAGTTGTCCTGAGTTCAGTAATACCAAAGAATTCTAGCCCAGTTCCCAAGAGCATGAGTCCAGTGCCGGTACCAAGAATTTCAAGTCCAGTTTCAGTACCAAATGTCTCGAATTCAACATTTGAACCTAATGATTCTGGTCCTGAACGACTGTCTAAAAACCCTGGAGCTGTTCTGCAACCAAGGCTCCATAGTCCTGTAAGGGTTCCCAGGAGTGAACCGGCAGGTAAAAGTCCGGCTTTGGTCACCAGAAAAACGTACACCGTTTCAGGCATCAACACCCCCACGGCTTCACCTGTTCAGCCGGCTGTTGTACAGTCAAACAGCCCCACCTCTCCTCCGTCGGGCAAGCCCGCAAGCGACATGATAGATCTAACATGGCCGTGCCAGGATCCATTATTGGTTCATGCCTTAGACCATCTTTTAAGCCCCGAAGCCACACATGTAAGTGAGACCCAGCCCCCCGTCTCTGTGGTCTCTGCTAATGAAGACGGAGCTTGGGACGAGGAAGACAGGTTTTACCCCGACTTCAGCCGAGAAGGGACCCTGACGCCTCTGACGGAGTCCAGCTGGATGGATGAGTGTTTCACCCCCTCCACCTGTCCCGGAACGCCAGACGCAACACTGGACTTGCCAACGCAGCAGCCCTCCGCTGTGGAGCGGCTGTCGGCCTCTGGCCAAGTAGGACATTCGCTTTGGCTCTCCCCAAATAAGCTGCGGGCAAAACTTGGAAGGATCTTACGGCTGCTTTGGCCTTTCCACGATTGGTCCAGCTCAAACATTACCCACCTTTGATTATCTACGTAATTCGGCCAACCATGGCGTATCTCAGATTGCCCAGAAAGCTTAATTTGGGAGAGTGGCCCATAACAATGCGCACGGAAGCGTCTGAAAGCACCGTGCCTTTGGAGAGGAGGGTTCCCTCCGTGTTTGCGGTGTGTTGCATGTGGTGTTATTGCACAGCAGTTGCATAATAGCTCCCCTGTGGCTGATGTTGAAAGCTTTGCAGGGAAGATTTGCTGATACTTGCCTCAGATGGGATTGCTTTCCGTTAGTCACAGGGCCTGGTCTGTCATGGTGACCACACTATTGAATTGGATTACCCCAACACCGCCGCCCCCCGCCCCCCAAAAACATCACTGTTTATGTGTATGTGAGTGTGACGGATGGTTTTTGCATACATGCAGCACAGCTGTGCATATGCGCTACTGTTAAAATATGCTGCCCCTTTCATATCTGTCCTTGCTCTGGCACAGGAAGACTTGTCTCTCAGCTTTTATTTTGATTTCCTACGTCTGTGTTCCATTATTCAGCACGCCCAGACATGGGAAGAGCTTGAAGTGGACTTGTTGAGAGCTGGATTGGAAGGTTGCGGGTTGCTTTGCCGGCCTGCCCAGAGCTCCAGAGTGTTTGGTTGTGGAAGGTTTTGACTGAGGCTTGTCGTCTTGGGCCTGTTTTGCTTGCGCTTCTGCGACGACACGGACCGTCGTGGTGAATGACACAACCCCGGCCTCCAACACTTCATATTATCTACTTTTCCAGCTTAAGTCAGTTATCCGCCGCACCAAAGAGACCTCGCACGTGCATCCGATGTACAGAGAGGGTTTGTCGCGCCGTAAAATGGGGCCAATTATTGTGAATAAGAGCAACTCGCAAGACCAGCTGATCGAAGAGCTGCAGGGGAAGCTGGGAATTGGACGAACGGAGCAAGGCACGCGGCGTAAGCGGCAGCCGGAGGAGTGGCTGACGGAGGGAGTCATTGTTGTGTCCAATCCCCAGCGAAAACGAGAAGAAGGGGTCCGCACAGCTGTGGCCAAGGTAGACTAGAGCAGTGCACACCGCGGGGGGGGGAGGGAGGGGGGCTTTGCATTCCC
>CAAE01014663.1:193883-205444 GCA_000180735.1 Tetraodon nigroviridis | reverse complement strand
CGATGCAGGCACGGCTCAGCGATCCTTCCTTTTTATTCGTTAAACTGTTGTTCGAGTGCGTCGGTCGGTTCCAAACACCAGCAGGCTCCTTCCCATCGCACGAAACGTACTTTGTCCTGTCATCGGCTCTCTTTCCGAGGCCTTTTGTTGCCACCGAGTCCGGCGAGCTTCCCCTTGGAAGCTTTGTCCGGGGTCCAGTCGGTCCAGGTGACGAGCGCTGCTGATATTTAGACTTCGGAGAATCTGCCCTCCCCCGGCTAAATCTGACCTCTGGTGGCGCCGAGGACCGTGCGTTCAGAGGGCGGTGGAGAATTTAGGAGCTTAGGAGCCAGAGGGGCACGCCGCCATGTTCCTCTGACACTAACTGTCCTGTCATGCTCAGGAATGAGGGGCTTCCAGGGCTACTGGAATGTGATCTGCCACATGACAGCACAGTTACCGCCGTAATTTTAGCTTCTCCCAGTGGAGCGGGTGGTTTTTTTCCCCCAGTACCAGTCACCTTTGCAGCTCAGAAGCAAGCAGGAAAATATTTCCCGGTTTTCTCTGAGCAGGTTTGCTCTCCTCCTTGGGCCAGCTCGCTGATCGGTGCCGTCAGGAGATGATTTTAAAGCAGATATGTTCGTTGAGAAGGCTGGAAAAACGTGCTTTCATAGGAGACAAATGAGTCTATCTGAATGTAATAAAGGCGCTCTGGTCCTTCTTCTCTCCATCAGATCCAGTCCCAGGGAAAAGTCTCCCCCACAGGTCCCCCTAAACCTTCCAACAAACTGGACAACATGCTGGGAAGCCTGCAGTCCGACCTCAACCGACTCGGAGTCCAGACTGTTGCTAAAGGAGTCTGTGGAGCCTGCAAGAAACCCATAGTTGGACAGGTGAACTCTCAGAGACGTCTAACACCGCGTCCCCCCCCCCCCCCCCATCCCCTTGTCTAAGGTAGCCTGTCTCCGTCCCAGGTGGTGACCGCCATGGGCCGAACGTGGCACCCCGAGCACTTTGTGTGCACCCACTGTCAGGAGGAGATCGGCTCCAAGAACTTCTTCGAGCGGGACGGGCAGCCGTACTGCGAGAAGGACTACCACAACCTGTTTTCGCCTCGATGCCAGTACTGTAACGGGCCCATACTGGATGTCAGTAACGCACACCAACACCGCTACACGTTGTTTATTTATAACCCGAAAAATGTTAACGTTAAAAAAATATATACCAATGTTTTTTTGTTCATTCAGTTAATATCAAGAACATTTTATTTATCCCAGGGGCAGTTTAAAAAGAATATGAAAGTAGCTGTAAGCCTGCACACGTGTCGCAGACCTAAAGGACACAACAGTCACACATGGAAAATAAAACAAACGCACAAGTGAAGCGATTGGTGTAGTGCGACAATCAAATCGGCAGACGTCCCGTGTCCAATCTTGTCCGATCACTCACAGCTGCTCTCCTCTCTCGTGTGTCACCACTCAACCTTATCAGCACAAGCACACTGAGTAACACACACGCACGCACGCACAATTTCCGTAACACAAACAAGAACCACAGGGGTGCGTCCAGCTATCTCCACCTATGAAAGGGAAATGTGTGTGAGCGTTGTTCTCTGCGTCATTGTTTATTTCTCTCTTTTTTTTTGTTTATTTAAAGAAATATTATATCCCATTTGCTGGATTTCAGTAAAAATTCTAATTGTTTACATTTTTCCTAAAAGCTAAATCTAAATTTAGCCTTTGCGCCCCCTGGCGGCAACAACAAGAATCACTTGTTCGCTAAACTGTAAAAACAGATGTAGAAAAATGTTGGTGTAAATGTGGATATGAGGTTTTTTTTTTTTACTTCATTGCTGAAGTTAATTTTTTGGCTATAAGTGGCACAATTCTCTGCCTTCAAACGCCAACCTTTCAGTGGAAGTTGCTGAGTGAAATTATCAGGACTGAAAAACATGATGTCACAGCATTCCAGTAACTCCCCCCACACCTCCGCAGATCTTGTCTGCCCCCTCCTGGTGTCTAGTTTGGTTTTTTTTTATTATTATTTGTAATGAATAACACAGTGAAAGCAACTGTTTCTCAGAAACCTTTTTATCTTGTGCTCGTTTCACAGAAAGTGGTGACTGCTCTGGACAAGACCTGGCACCCAGAACACTTCTTCTGTGCTCAGTGTGGATCCTTTTTCGGAGCAGAAGGTAAAGCATCAAACAGAAACGTGACTGAGTGAAGTCGGCGGGCTTCATTTATCGACAGCGGAAAAGCGCGTGCGCGGATGTTTTCCACGCAGGGCTCGGCGTCCGTCTGGATGTGAGCGACGAGATGGCGAGCGCAGCAGAACCTTTGTTTGTGTCCGCTGACCCGCAGGGTTCCACGAGAAGGACGGGAAGGCGTACTGCAGGAAGGACTACTTTGACATGTTCGCCCCCAAATGTGGCGGCTGTGCCCGCGCCATCCTGGAGAACTACATCTCCGCTCTCAACTCGCTGTGGCACCCCGAGTGCTTCGTCTGCAGGGTGAGCCACTCGCACCTCCCAGCGATGTTCCCAGAATCCTTGGTCACCCCGTTCTGCAACCCCATCTCGGATTTCTTTCTCCCCCCCAGGAGTGTTTCACGCCATTCGTGAACGGCAGCTTCTTCGATCACGACGGCCAGCCCTACTGCGAGGCGCACTACCACGAGCGGCGCGGCTCCCTGTGCTCCGGGTGCCAGAAGCCCATCACGGGACGCTGCATCACAGCCATGGGCAAGAAGTTCCACCCCGAACACTTTGTGTGCGCTTTCTGTCTCAAGCAGCTGAACAAAGGCACCTTCAAGGAGCAGAACGAGAAGCCCTACTGCCAGATCTGCTTCATTAAGCTCTTCAGCTAGGCCGCGGCTTCGCGTCGCTAGGCTTCTCGCGCGCGCGTGTGTGTGTGCGTTTGGTTGGTTTTTCAGTGTGTTCGAGCCTCCTGAGGGGCGTCGGTGCTGTCGGGCCAACATTTTTAAAGTCCCATAACGTTAAGTGTAAGTTCTGCGGTGGAGACGTCCGTCGGTAGGAAGGTGTGTGAGCCATCAGTCACCCACAGGTTCCATTTCACCTCTCTCTCCCTCAGAGTAGCCAAAGGTCTTAGAGAATTTCAAGTGTGTCAGTCCTCTGTTGTTGCTCACGAGCGAGCCAATAGAGCCAGGAAGTTTGGAGCTGTTCCACGGTCGTATTGGTGAATTCACGTTAGTCCCGTCACCCCCCAGCGGAGTGGAGCAGCGAACACCTCGGGCTCATTTATATATTTTTCTATTAAGGTTGTGTGTAAATCCTCAGCTGGGTAATAGGACACAACGACATCGCGATTGAATCATATTGAGAATTCTGTCCCAGTGGTTTGTTTGTGGGCAGGTCGGCCATCGGAGGTGATCTGTGGAGGTCGTGGGTGGCAAATGCAGGCTCTTTCAGTGGGGTTTAACTCCGGGGGGGGGGGGCATTGATGAGGGGAAAAGATGCCGGTTTGAGTCCAAAGAGCTTCGTTTAAGGGATTCGCTCTCGCTAAGAAGACAGCTTTTAACGCCCGCGCGTGTGAACCTTTGTAAACAGGGTCGGATAAGGAGCCCTTTCTTAACAGGCCTTGCGGCGGGCGCCTGATCGCGCGGACCGTGGGGAGCTGAGTTTTAAAATGCGCCGGACGTTTAGAGCTTGAGAAAAAATGTATTTTTCTATTTTTTTGGAAACTATTGAGGTGCCAACAACCGTGAAATCGTGCGTGCACAGACGCGCGCGTCCCACACCACTGCACACCGGCCTCTGGATGGGACCGTCTGGAGGCGCATTTCTCAGTTACGACGGTATCTACTGCTTGGTTTGTTTTTTTTTTAAATTTCCACTATGAAATGTTGGCGGAGCAGGATCCACTCACACGTTTGCCCCTCCTCTTGTTTTTCCTGTTGCAGTGATCTTTTTCTGCTACTTTTGAATACAGTAAATATTGGTGAAAATGATTTACATACGAGTTTAACGTATCGATAATCCCAAGAGTTCAAGCCCGCAGGTTTAAGATTCTACTGCTGTGTGCCAACACAATGCCAATGCACAATAAACTGCTTTTTTTTTTTTTTCCTTTCTTTTGTGAATTTTATGTAGATAATGCAGCTGATTGGAAGTTTCGAATGACAAATATACGTTAACGCTCACGTTACTATGCAAAAAGAGATGTCGATGGCAAGTTTTACTCCTGCTGGGTGTTAACAGCTGATCAGAAAACAAAGCCGGCGCGGCGACTGATTTTACCGTTACTGGAGTCGCTTTTGTGAGTCGTCACGTGGAATTTTTCCGATCGCTCGGAGCGCCAGGACCGAACGGCGTCCACACAGGTGTGACTCTCGTGCCAAACGTGTCAGTGCAATAAGGTCTTATACACTGTGGGGTTCGCAACGCGAGAACTCCTCGTCTGCTGCGAGCGTGTGAGTCCAGACACAAAGGTTTACACTGTATTAGACAAGCCCAGGAGGACGCCCATCCAGCAGACAGGACGGCGTCACATTTACAGCAGGTAGCAACTCTACCCAGCGTTTAACTGCTTGAAAGTTTGCTTAAACTGAATCTAAAAATAAGGAGTTAATAACTAAACCTTGCTTTATAAATGGAGATATCATGTGACCATTTGCCATTCAAATTTGAGCCATGATTTTTGTATTTTTCTTTTTTCGTTTAGGTGTAAACCTGAACATCCTAATTGCTGCAAATAAATACCTTATTTCTGGCATTCATTAAATCGGGTCTGGGTCTTCATTTGCATTTAAAATGTATTTTATTTTTTCTATAAACTTGCACTAATGGCCAGCAGAGATGCAAGTTCACACAATGAAAAGTTTGCTCATACACATACAAGCAGCTCATTACAAATATGACCTTTTAAGGTGCGTTATTTTTACCATTGCATAGATGAATAAACCTCTGTTATTCTGTTAAAAAGGAAACTATATAAATGGTACCAGTGGCACCAGTTTGACTCCAGTCTCTCTGCCAGAGCAGCGGCGTGCGAGCTCTGATCTCTGGTCTTGTTGGTGATCTAACACACACAGACAGGACAGCGCGTCTCTCTGGTAGGGCGGTGTTAACACTCGAAGTCTGTACTTTGTCAAAATTCGGAGCCTCCGAACGAGCGCCGGGAGGTCTGGGTGGCTGTCCACGACCTCCAGGAGTTCCAGGTCCTGCAGCTGGTGAAGGTCCAAGAAGTTTTTTTCGGGGATGTGCTCGTGGCGAATTCGAAGGCTCTTGAGGTTTGGGAAAAGTTTGGGGATTTGAGATGCTTTGGCTCCCAGGGGTGAAGGCCAGGTGTCCAAGTGCAGGCGCTGCAAGCGTGGTACCCGTGCTGCCAACGCCGCCATGTCCTCCAGGGAAACGCTGGGGTCTTGCAGCGTCAGATCCGTGAGCGTGGCTGGAAGGGAGGACACGTAGGTCTTGACAGGTGGACCCCTCACCACCACCAGTGTGGACAGGTCACAAAGGTCACCCAGCCAGCAACTCAAAGGCTCATTTCTTAGCGCTTTCCTAGACACGTCCGTGTAGAAAATGGCAAAACGCTTTAGTTGAGACATCCCTTTCAGTGCGTTCTCTGGGTGGAAGTGACCCCTGACAAAAATTTCCAAGCTTGTCAACCGGGAAGCGTTGGGTTCCAGGACCAGCGGGCGATCCTGGTGGGTCGTTGAAAAATACACACGCAGCGAAAGATGCTTCAGGTTAGGCAGGGCAGCAAGTATGGCAGCAGCCTGTGAAAATGAAGTTCCCCCGTGTTTTTTATGAACTACAAGCGAGGTGAGGTTTTTAAACTGGCGCACAACAGAAATGTGTTCTATCACGCTAATACACAAACCTAAGTGCGTTAGCTGCAGGCGTAGAGGCTCCGTGGAAATGCTATTCATATCAATCATGCAAGTGTTTTTAATAGTCAGGGATTTTAAATTTTTAAAGGCGTCGAGGCGTTGGGAAAACGCCAAGTCGCGGCCGCCCATGACCACGGTGGTGACCGCAGGGAGCTCCGACGCCACCACGCGGACGTGTTCGGAATTACAGTCTATTAGCTCCACACTGGTTACTTTTCTCATTCGAAGAGTTCTCCAAAAGTAGGTATCGAAGCGGCCCTTCTTAAAGTCCAAAACTACCGACCAGTTTCTCCACAGCGACGGGTGGTCGATGAGTTTCCTGAAATAAGTACACGACGCGCGGACGCATGCCTTCTCGGCAGCGGACAGATGACTGAAAACGTGGTTCCAAACCTCTGAGGGAAACAACTCGGCCGGATTCACCATTATCTTCCAGGCTGTTTGCGTTTTCTTCCACACGGTAAATATGTTTTCCGATCTTGTCTCAATGGTAACTTTTTTTGTTGTCGGTCACGTGTATGCCAACCCGGAACTGTGCCTCACATCATTTCTGCGCATGCGCGAACATGTGCGCATGCGTCGATACTTACTGTTTTTTCCACGCTTTATGTGACATTTGTAGAATATGTAGAAATTCACAAGACCAAACTAAATCTTAAACAGTTTCAGGGTGCGTGCCACCGAAACAAAAGTTTACAATAATGTCGTAGTAAATATTTGTACTTGGTGAAAAATTGTGCACCAGTAAACACAAAGAATAGCAAATTATTATTTACCTAAAGTTAAAAAACGTTGAAACATAAAACTACTAAGAGTAAACTTAGTATAGAAATTTTGAGACAAAATTCAGAAAGAAAAGAATTTCAAATATTAATATAATATAAATAATTTAGCTTGAATAAATAGTTTGGATCTCACTCCACATCAGTTGGTGGCGGTAATGCACCAATTACCAGAAGAAGACGAAGAAGAAGATTGATGTCCCAGCTATCCAATAGCGGCAGAGCTTTTCCTAACTGTACTCTCATTGGCCACTTGCCTGGTATATATAATCCTCCTTGCCTCGCGCGCTTCCTCTTTCTTTCACGCGACCCTCGTGTTTAAGGTGTGTAATTTTTCCTTCCGTTTTTAGCAGACCGTAGTTTTGTAACACAAGCATATCATTTTAGTATTATGGACCAAACGTAGGTGGTAATAAATTACCTTGTGTGTTGTGTCTAACGACGTAATCCCCTACCCGTCAGAATATAAAATCTGTTATAGCCTAGCGCGGCCTGCTAACGCTAGTTTGCTGCTAGCCGTATTAGCTTGGCTCCTGAGCGGCGCTGTTCAGACCATTCTGGAATACTCACTGATGGTGTAACTCGATTCTTTTTGTTTGAAATCAGGTTCAACCTTGTCTTTAAACCAGCTCTTAAGCGATCCTTGGAAGCACTGCAAAGATGCCCAGGGAAGACAGGGCCACGTGGAAGTCCAACTACTTTCTGAAAATCATCGTAAGTTTGTGCGACGCGTAGACGCATTATTAATTAAAATGTTAAATCCTGTAGGGTTTTTATTCACCCTCTTCCAAACCTAAGCATTTTGCCCCGTTTTTTTTAATTTTAGAAACTTCTGGACGATTATCCAAAATGCTTCATTGTGGGTGCGGACAACGTGGGCTCCAAGCAAATGCAGACCATTCGGCTTTCTCTTCGGGAGAAGGCTGTGGTCCTGATGGGCAAAAACACCATGATGCGTAAAGCCATCCGCGGACATCTGGAGAACAATCCTGCCCTGGAGAAGTGAGTTGGTTTGTGCAGAGATGTTGCCGTAGCAGGATAAGTTACAGTGCAGCTTGTGAAGTGCTGTGTTGTCGTTCCCCCTGCAAAAACTAACCTGTTTCCAGCTATCCCTGCTTGTCTTCCTTCGTAGACACCCAGGGACGCAAGGTCTCAAACAGTTGCCACTTCTGTCGAGTTTTAAATGTGATTTCGTGTCTGGATTTCTGCTAATTGTTGTTTGGTTGGACAGGCTTCTGCCTCACATTAAAGGAAATGTGGGCTTTGTCTTCACCAAGGAGGATCTTGCTGAGGTCAGGGATTTGCTGTTGGCCAACAAGGTAACTTTCAAGAATTTACACACGTATTCTTGCTGACAGGATAGGAGTTATAGTGACGTTTCAACTAATTTCATGGGAAACGGGTGAAACTCAATCACAGCGAGCGCGGCCATGCAGGTTAGGTTACAACGCAGCCTGTGAAGTGCTGTTTTGTCGTTCCCCCTGCAAAAAGTGACATGTTTCCTCGCTATACCTGTCAAGTCACCCTCTCTTGACTGACAGGGACGTAAGGTTTCAGACAAGTAGCCTTACTTTTTTCATGCTTGTTGACAACCGCTGTTTTAGGGTTGATTTGTTTTGTGGTTCATTTGAGGTACCTGCAGCTGCCCGTGCTGGAGCAATCGCCCCTTGTGACGTGACCGTGCCTGCCCAGAACACTGGACTGGGTCCTGAGAAGACTTCCTTCTTCCAGGCTCTGGGTATCACCACCAAGATTTCTAGGGGAACCATTGAAATTTTGGCAAGTGTTTTTATTCTTTTTTTTTTTTTATTTGATGGCTGGGCTGAGAGTACCTGGTTTTAAAACCAAGTGTTTTACCTTTACAGAGTGACGTCGGTCTGATTAAGATCGGCGACAAGGTCGGTGCCAGCGAGGCCACGCTCCTCAACATGCTGAACATCTCGCCCTTCTCCTATGGACTCATCATCCAGCAGGTTTATGACAATGGCAGTGTTTACAGCCCTGAGGTGCTTGACATCACAGAGGCTTCACTGCACGCCAGATTCCTGGAGGTGAGGTTCAACAATGCGCGTCACAATTCGCTCACTTTTTTTGTGTGTGATGCTCATAATGTCCGACTTGTGACCTAGGGTGTGAGAAATGTTGCCAGTGTGTGCCTGGAGATTGGCTACCCCACTCTGGCCTCAGTGCCCCACACCGTCATCAATGGTTACAAAAATGTCCTGGCAGTTACTGTGGAAACCAACTACTCCTTCCCACTGGCAGACAAGGTACGCACACAAAAACTGGGGTTTTACGCTTGTGCAATTGATAGAAGAAACAACTCAAGATGGAAACTCATGTATGGATTTGCCCCTGCTCACAGGTCAAGGCCTACCTTGCCGATCCTTCCGCCTTTGCTGCTGCGGCACCTGCAGCCGCTGCTGAAACCGCTGCAGCTCCGGCTGCTGCTGCCAAGGAGGAGGCCAAGGAAGAATCTGAGGAGTCAGATGATGACATGGGTTTTGGCCTGTTTGACTAAAGCAAATGTAATCGTGAATCAATGACACCAAGATTCAATAAAAAAAAGGATACATTTATGCTGCCTCCTGTTTGCTTTAAGAAATGCATTTATGGTATGTGGTCAGGCATGTGACTGGCTCAATATGGAAAGACAACTTTGACAAAAATGATAAGGAAATGCGTTTAAGTTATCAAGGTTGGCTACAGCTATTAGATTTCAGAATGTGGAGGCAGATCTAAGGGAAGTGCAATAGTGTAAGGTCTGGCAGTTTGTGTAATTAAACATTCAGGGGTCTCTTTGACCAATGTTAAATAAAGCTACGGCAGGAATAATAGAACAAATATTCAAAATGAACATTGTTTCATTAAACTTTTAGTTGTGAAAGCGGTCCATTTCCTAAGGACTACGTTTCAAAAGCAGACTTTTATTTCTTAGAAAACACCGGAAGTCGCATCCGTTTTAGTACACTGGTTTGATGGTTGGTTAGCGTTGGGCTAGTCCATTATGGCTGAGGTAAGACTTTGTCTATCAGGATTTTACGATCTATGAATTGTATCTCATTAATAATCGCGTCTTTGTATGCGTTAAAATGTCAGTTCGTATTGTTTCTAGACGTCGTCCCTCTGTTTGTCGATGCGTTTATTTGTAAGCAGACAACGCAACGCCGTCTTAGCAAATGCTAGCTTACCATACACGACGATATGATTCTACCTTTAAAATGTAGTCATTATTTTCCTTGTAATGTTTATTTTTCTGCGAATACTTTTATAAAGATCATCGATGTCTCATACATCCGTAGTGTCATTATATTACTGGGTTAAAACGGAAATATCGTGGTGTTGAAATGTTGACTGGCCTTGCTAGCGGTTGAGTAGATTTCTTTTTATTTATTTATTTATTTGTTTGTTTGTTTATTTATCCGGGGCGCTGAATAAAACAGATCGAATGTACATTTCTGTCTCAGGATAAACTGGTTGTGACAGTGTAGTTAGTGGGACTGCACCATTTCTACCAAGTAGCCGCAGTGGACCCTAGCGCAGATGGACCCCGGGGCCTCGCTGGTGGATCGGCAAAGACTCACATCTCTGTCGCTTTTCCTCCAGACTCACATCTCTGTCGCTTTTCCTCCAGACTCACAGTTTGCAGAACCTCCAGCAGCCAAATGTCTCTTCCAAGGTGTTCATCCAGAGGGACTACAGCTCAGGAACAACCTGCAAGTTTCAGACAAAATTCCCCTCCGAACTTGAATCCAGGGTCTGTAGTGTGCAGCACCTGTTTATATGTTATTTCTTGTTTTGTTTTTATTATGTGTATATAGTGTTTGTCATATTTTATTTTGTTATTTCTCTGTCCTGATTCCTCTGTTTCTATTCTTATTTTCGTGTGAGTATTTATTGTATTTCTGCTGCTGCTAAACATATATTCTATTCTAATTTATAGTGTTCAAGCCTTTATCGTGAATATTAAGTTATCTTGGCGGTCCAGAAAGGTACCATTGAATGATGTGTCATTATGAAATTGTTTGTGTTCCGTTCTGTAATTTCAGCTCGATAAACAACAGTTTGAAGAAACTGTGCAGACTTTGAACAACCTTTATGCCGAGGCAGAGAAGCTCGGGGGAAAGTCGTATCTGGAGGGCTGCCTCGCCTGTTTAACTGCATATACAATCTTCCTCTGCATGGAAACCCATTATGAAAAGGTACGTCCTCCTCAGCTGTCTGATGTGGTTGTAAAAGGAACTATTGCAATATTATGTTTTTCCTAGACTTGAACAATATTGGGGTTTTTGTTTTTTTTTTGCATTTGTTGCTGTTTAGGTGTTGAAGAAGATTGCCAAATACATAAAGGATCAAAATGAAAAGGTGTATGCGCCGAGGGGCTTGCTGCTGACGGACCCCATCGAGAGAGGCCTCAGAGTCGTATCCTTCTGCCGTCAAACCTCGTCTTTACACTTTTAATAGTGTGTGTTTAGACTGTAATTGTTTTAATGAAAGTCGTTATGAATATTAGAGCTGTGTGTTTCCCTTAACTCATTATCTTTAAGGTTGAAATCACAATCTTCGAAGACAGAAGTGTGGGCTCTGGAAGATAGACGCTCGCCGTCAAAAAACACCGGCTACTCTTCATTTTGCTCGGCTGCAAATGTTCAGACATCTGTATGTTCTTTCTTGATGAAAACTGTATATAATCTAATCTTTTTTCTTATAATTTATAACTTCTATACTTGCTGTCTCTCCCTCTGTTTTATATATTTTTATACATGCGGTGATAATGAATCGATGACATCCACTCGTGCCATTGTGCTGATTTTGTGAATGTTTTGCTGATTTTCTGTTGCACAATTGTTTCGTTTTGTTGTTCTTTGCATAAAAGTGACCTCCAAGGAGGAGATGATATCATAAAAAATGACTTTTGTAACTTAAGCATGCTTGCTTCTATGTAAA
>CAAE01014663.1:174138-193485 GCA_000180735.1 Tetraodon nigroviridis | reverse complement strand
CTATTTTAATACCCACACAATAACACGCTAACTTGAGATTCTTTGGACTTTACAGAATATGTTTAAAATGTTTGTGGTGTTTATTCCAGATTGTATACTTTTTCTGTCTATATTCTGAACTACCTAAATAAAATGCATTTTCCAAAGATATAAAGTGTTACTTACGTTGAATCGTGGCGCATTAGAAATAAAAATTAAACAAAAATTAAAAATTACAGAAAAGATTAAGAAAAAAAAAAAAAAAATCATTTAGGTTTAACTGCGACGGAACGGCACCTTTACTTTGAAAAGCCAGACCGGAAGGTTCACAAGTCTTCAAATACGGAAACCAACAAGTTAGCAAGTTGCTAGTTCTGTATGTCAAGATGGGCTCAACACTTTGCTAAAAAAAAAAACCCCCAAAAGCATCGGATTACAACTGCAAAGGTAAAACGCTGTAAATTACTATCTACTCGTCCAAACCGCCTTTTGTGTTTGGTACTAACCGTTCAGTCCATGAAAGAAGCAACGTTTCAGCAGAATTGTCTTAACACGTCAAAATTGATTCAATAATTTATCTTGGTTCTCTCCCAATAACAAAAAACAGACATTGTACAGTAGCAAGATATCTATCTAAAGAATTTGTCTTTGTATTTATTACTGCCACTGATAGTTTCGAGCAGTTCGATTTTTTACAAAAACTTTATTTACAGTCTTCACAGGACCCACATTTTTCTGTCAACACTGGCGTTGCCATGGATTCCAACACCTATCTTCCAAAGCAGGAATGTCAGTTCTTGCATCTGGTCATGGATGAGTTGGAAACATACCAAAGTGACGGCAACAGAACGCGGTACCGAATAACATCACAGCTCCCACTGATTTGACAGTTCCAGAGGACGAACGTGGACTTGTGTTTGTCTCCCCAGGGTGCTCCTGTTCCCACCTCTGCCCAGCAGACTGAGATATCTGATCCACAGCCACGTAGAGGACCTTCCAGACCTCACCACCTTCTCCGTGGGAGAGCGCTGGTGCCGCAGAGTGGTGGTCTGCTATTCTGGCCTCCGGTACTTGATCCACCTCAATTCATGCTGATTTTATTTAGCAAAGATAGTTTTGGTATTATTTTTCATTCTTTTTTGTATTTTCCCCAGCGGGCAGAGTGACGAGGAGGGAGATGTAGACCCAGAGAGCAACCACAGCTTCTCGGAAGAACCTACAATGAGTAAAGACGGGAAACACGAGGAAGAGACGCCTGCAAAACCGAAAACATCCAGCCAAGCACATCACCGAGGGCCCAAAAGGCCGGACAAGCCCCTCTTCATGCCACGAGCGGTGCGAGAGAGACTGTCTTCACAGAACTCACAACAGCCCGTCGGGGACAGGATTTTAACCAGCCCAGCAGCAGACGGCCGCATCTGCAGATCGCCCGAGCCCGAAACTGGAGAAACGACCGAGTCGCCGCCCATGGCGGCGCAGGAAGGTGCCGTCGATGCAGCGGAGCACCTGGAAGACAGTCCAGCCTTTGGAGCAGGTGGGGCTGATCCCGAATCCTGGGAATCGCCTCCGTTGTCCTTGGCTCACATGACTTTGGGCCATGATGAGGACAAGGAAGTGTCAGATTTAACCCAGGAGGTAAACTTACTGTTGTTGTCATTTTTCCTGATAGATTTCTTCTTAGAATAAATGACTTTCAGCGCATTTGTCCCGTCAGATTAAGACGCACCTGAAAGAGTGCTCGACCGTTGCCATCGAGCACGCTCACAACGACTACTTTGCTCACGTGAACGTCGACATCAATCCGGAGGAGTTTCGTCACGTCATCGAAATCTTCGGTTTCCCACCCACCTTCAAGACCGACGACTTGCTGGACGCTTTCGCAGACTACAGGTATAACCTGTGAGGTCACGCCCCCATTCTGAATCATTTGCTTTTTATTTTAAAACGTGTTTTTCCTGCGTGTTTTCAGTAACGGCGGGATCAAGATCAAGTGGATCGACGGCACGCGCGCTCTGGGGGTTTTCGCCAGCGAGTCAGCAGGTATGAGGCGCTGCTTCACGGTCCACGCGGCACTTGGGGTCACCGTTACAAATATACTCGTTTTTTCCAGCGAACCTCGCTCGCTCCATCGTCCATCCGATGCTGAAGGCCAGATCTCTGGCTGAAGGGAGCAAAAAGGCCAAAGCCAAGGCCTTCCGATCGGCAGGTCAAACAGCAACGGACGTTTTTTTTTATTCTTTTCTTGCTTTATTTTTACACGGTTGTTTTTAGACGGTTGTTGTTTTTCAGAGTTCATTCAGCCAGTGAAGGAGCGTCCTAAAACAGATTGCGCCGTCGCTCAGCGGATGGTTACCAGAGCTCTGGGGCTACAGAAGCGAAGGTACGGAGATAAATCACCAACCCCAGTTAGCACAAAAACCTCCTTTTTCTATAGGAATCATCAGTCACAAAGTTTGGCATCGGAAAATTTTTATTTATTTAAAAATGTAATGCAGACAAGCGTAAAGGAAGCATTAAACAGCATTAAAAAGTACCCTTTATAATGGAAGTCAAGGCTCTTTTAGTTGGTGACATTAAAATAATAATTTACAGATCGGTGAGTCGTTTTCACATAGATTTGTGGCTTTCATAAAATACCCACAATGGACTTGTTATCCCTGATGACGACAACAATGTAACACAAGCGAGAGTGGGACTCAGGTGATGAAAGTCTGCGTAATATTTTAACCGAGCGAAAAAAAGAAAAATAATAGTAATAAATAAAACATTCTCACAACTGAGCTCAAGCATGTCGAACACAAACCCCAAAACTGCCACCTGATTCTGGTACGATGCCATAAAAGAACTATTAACAAGCTGCTGGTATTTAGCACCACGAGAGCAGGACATGTATAAATAAACCCATAATCTACAGACTATATTACAGTTTCCGTAACAAAATATCTTCCAACGTAGAAAGTCGTGTTGTTGCCATAGATTATGCTGCTCTTTTGTCCTCAGTTATCCGATTTTGCGGCACACGTCACAGTGAGAAATCAACATTTTCCCTGATATTCTCCTTTAAAAGCACCTGCTAAAAACCTTCATTCCACCAATGAAGGTGCTAAATGTGTACATATTAAATGTGTACATATTAAATGTGTACATATTTGTCAGCTGAGTGGAGTTTACAGGTAAGCAGTTCACTTTTATACTGAATCTTTTCTATTATCTCTGATTCCTAACGATCCGACACGAAGCTCAGCGCTGCAGCCTCGCTAGTGGTTGTCGAAGGGCAAATGATGTTTTCCTAACGTCTGGCCGTCACGGCATCCAGGTTTTCTGGGTCTACCTGTGCGAGAGCTGGTTGGTCAGCAGTCCAGGGAAGGCGTCTTCTGTCTCTGAACTCAGCGATCCTCCTGTAATCATAAATATGTTCGAGGATAAACTCCAATTTTAACGTTGACGCTTAAGATCTGAAGGTTTAGCCTCAAAGATGACACAGAATGTGTGATTACCGGTGAAATCTGCAATGGTGGTGCTTTTTATTAATATAATGTGATGGTGTTTTCCTCAGAAAACCCCCGCAGAAGACTGTTGTCACACATTAACGGAGGCCCTCGGATCACCCAGCCTTCACACTCAGAAGTCAACATTTATTCTACTGACGTGTCCCCCCGACGTGGGCTGTCTGTCCCCCAGCCCACGCCCTGCTCATATGCTTGAGCTGAAGCATCCGAAGGAGGATCGTGTTTGCACGTAAGCCAATTATAAGCGTAGTTTTCAAAGCGGAAGCTAAATCTCGTTTCAGCAGTCAGGTTTGTATTTGTATTCCAAATCCTCATTACTGGGGAACGTAGCACGTATTCACTACGACAGATGTTTGTTCTGCACATGTAGATAGTTGTAATTTTTTAAAAAAGAGTTTTTTTTTTTTATTAATATCTGTTAGTCCACAGCAATAAAATTCAGTGGGTTTTTTTTGTTAACAGTTTTTTGTTACCTTGTTAATATTTTTTAATATGGCAAAATACAAGTTTAAAAAATTGTTGTTTTCTTGAACTTCTCAACCCCTAATTTGAGTTTTTCCACTGTGGTTGTTTACTACAACGTATTCAATGCCCAGCTGCATTAAATGATCTCCCCATTTTTAAAGGAGAGTAATGGTAGTATTATTTGTGAGTCGCATCTTTAACAAACGCGATATTAAAATAGAAAATAGCCTTTATTGGCTCTGCCGCCTGCCGCCAGGGGGCGCTGCGGCTCCGACACGGTGCTGAACTGAAGATGGCGTCACTAGGAACCCTTCCTTGAGGTCGGATGGAGGGCGCTTTGGACATGGCGGCCTCACCTGTGCGGCAGTTGTACGTCCATATCCTCTGGCCGTCGTAGCGCGAGCGGCACTTCATGATGTTGTTGGTGTAATCTGACTCGGCCACCTCGTAGTTGGGGTTTATCACGACCTGGGAGAAGGGAAATAAAGTTAAAGAGCCAAAAGAGTTTACAACAGGAGCAGACTGACTGACGAGGAATGAGGATTTGGGGGTTTGTTTTCACCTGGAAGAGGTAGTCACCGGGCTTCAGGTCTGTGATGTCGATCCACTGACAGTCGATGTCGTGTCTGTAGGTATCTGAGCAGCCCACCGAGATTCCCTGTGCACCGAAGTTGGCGCATTCATACCTCTTCTGGATTCCTGCCAACATTCAGTATCAAGCTACTGAGTCGAGGGTTGTAAATCTGATGTATAGTAGCGGAGATTTTCACATAGCTGCGCGGCGGTTGGAAGAATAATGGTGAAAAACGTGGTATTCACCCTCGTCACAGTAAGTGTCCTCCAGACAGAAGCTGGCTTTGTGTCCTTCCGCCACTTTGGTGCCATTTAGGCTCAGCAAGTCGTAGTGAGTAAAAACCTCCATGCTGTGGTAATGTCTGGAGGAGACAACAACACAACACAACGCTGAAAATAGCCTTTATGTGCACTACAAGCATGTGGGAGGCGTTAATGTCTCACCTGTGACACTCGTGCCAGACCCAGGACTGGTGGCCGGCCCGGGGCCTGAAATCCGTCTGCCCGTTGTTCTGGATCTGGGAGGAGAAGCGCAGCAGGCGGCGGTAGGAGCTGGGGTCGGCCTTGTCGGCGCTCTTGGACAGGCACTTCTCCTCCAGGGCACACTGCAGCACGTACATGGGTCTGTCCTCCAAGTAGGTGGTCTGTTCCACAAGCTGGGCGTTGAGAACCAAATCTGGGGCAGCTGGGACGCAGACGTCCGGAGGTGAACGACAAAGAGCGACAGATTGATACAGTCCCGCTCGGCCTTTCAAGCTCTTTTTTTTTTTAACCCGTTCCAGCAGCTGTTCACCCGTGAAGCAGCAGTCATGCATCTTCTGAAAGGCTTTCTTACTCTGAGTGCAGGAGACTCCAGCAGCAAACCGTCCACCTCCTTTGGGACAGCTGACGTGTTTCCCGTGGTGCAAACACTGATCCAGCGTTAGCTCGGTTCCCGAACACCTCACTCCGCTCATCACCACCGCATCCGCCGAGGAATCTCCCTGCCAATAATGTGTTTCCTGATGAAAGAGACAAAGAGAGGACACATGACAGAGTTCTAGCCCCAGCGAAGCCTTTAGAAAGCCAAAGTTTAGACGCCGCAAATGCATTTTGGGACGATTTACGCAAGTTGCTTCCTGCATAGACTGTAATGAGATGTTCAAATCTATAGTTTATTTCCCATCTCCTTCCCACGCGACTGTCCTCACCGTACTTATTACAGCATTACAACATTTTCCCCTGTCTTCTCATCATCAAAGATCGTGGCGGACTCATGGGAAAGAGACCAGGCTGGGGGAAAATACGTGCGTGGGGGGGATCTACTGATGGGCTGACTCAAATGGACGTGCAAGTGTGCAGTCAAGCTGCGGGTCATTTGTTCCATCTGCTGCTGAGATTTGTCTGCTGGAGTATCTAAACTCGAGCAGAAAGAGCCTCCAGTGTGGTTGGGCAAATCACAAACACGTGTCAGCCCTGTTTAATAGCACGTTGTGATAAAAGGAAGACTTTCACAATGCCTTGGTATCAATACTCGCCGCGCACACGCGTTTATGTTTGTTCGTTACAAGTTTCCATATTTGTCATGCAGGGAATTAAACAGTCGGTCACATCCTGTCCAAAATATGTGTGCTTATTTACTTCCCTGCTGTTATCAGTGCGCAGCCCCAGATGCTTCCCAGAACCACATCGCTCGCCCGACCAGCTGATTTACAGCCCTCTCTTACACAAACCAAAACGGACAAAAATGTGTATTAAAAAAACAAATCCCTGGCCTCTAACTTGACTTGTGTCCCACTGACCGAATCGGAAAACTGTAGATTTCTTTAAAAAGCAAGCAGGAGGCCGACGTCAACGTAAAAGCTGCAATAAAGCCTCATCGCCAGGCTGTAAAAGGCGGAAAACTCCACTAAACTTCAAAGAGCTGATGACGGCGGTGCCCTGTGAAGTTCACAGGTTTACTGAGCCACCGTACGCAGCAACATGCCTCCGTAGGGCCCCTATTAGAGCCAGTTAGGGGCCCCGGGAGCCAACAGCACTTTCATCATCACCATTTCCATTCGCAAACGCGGAAATCTAGACTGTGGTAAACTTTTAATGTGCAACATGTGATGAGCGCACACAATGTGGCTCCCAAACTGGGACTCTTTGGCCACTTTTGGCCAAATCGTCTACAAACACTAAATGTTTCACATATGAAACAATAGGGATTGTGTGTACGGTCGGATTATTTTGGGAAGTATTTCCAAATCCTACCTGGAAAGCGTGATTTGCGAAGCCCAAGCCGAGCTGTCTGCAGACCACCATGGCCTCCATCGTCCCCCAGCTGTCGCTGCAGACTGTGCCCCAAACCAGAGAGCCGTTTCGGTGTGTCAGCACCTCCACGCGGCCCTCGTAGGGGTTCCGCCCTCCGCTTAACCGAATCTACAAGAAGACACGGAAATGCGATGCCTGTTTGTTTTTATCGTGATAATTCTTTGGTTTCTGCTGTACAAAAAAGGCGGCTCACTCGGTTGTTGAAGCCCATGTCGGGAACGTGGCACTTCACAGCCGCGTCCTCCTCGTGGCTGCAGCCCAGAGCGTCGCGGTTGAAGCGGCACTCGGTCAGCGACTTTTCAAAGCCGGAACACTGCACCTCGTTCATGTGAACCGGGCCAATCCCTGCAGGGAAACACACACGTGTGGAATCTGTACTGTCCCAACAAAAGAGAGGAAAAATCCAAAAAAAACAACAACAAATAGCAGCGCTCTGCGTTATGTCTTATGTTTAGGTTTAATAACTGACTTTGCGTAACTTGCTGCACACGAGTTTAGGCACTCTAAGAAATGCTTCTGTTCTTGGCTGTCTTCTGCTGTTATGAAAGCGGAATATCTAACCGTTATGCGAGCGGCCAAATATGCAGACGGTTGGCCGACTGCAAAGAGACATAAATTCAGCAGGAGGAAAAGGCACAGTGTCGCTGATTTATTTATATGCAGATGAAAATATTAGTTCTCTTGCTATTGGCAGCTATTTAATAGTGTGTGAACTTCTGAAACCCATGGCTGGCTCATGAGGAACCTTGGACCAACCCCTAAAGTTCTTTGGGGTTGGTCCAAGACCCTTTTCTGACCCATGAGGGTGCTTTTATTTTCTAGCTAAAATTGTGTTTAGATCCAGACTGTGTCACCCTAAATTAGTCTTTTTAGCTTCTCCTTCTTATCCCAGTGCCACCAGGTCTACGCCGCTGGTGGAGAACGAATCTATCCCACCTTGTCCCAGCCGGGCGTCCGTCAGGGCCTCTTTGGCGCTACCAAAGCCCAGCTCTCGACAGACCACGGTAGCGGCATTAACGTTCCAGTTGTCGTCACACACTGTGCCCCACTCGCCGTTTTTCAGCACCTCCACTCTCCCCTCCCCGATCATGGCTCCGCCTCTTAAACGCACCAAGGGTTGCTGCAAGAAACAACCGCTCGAAAATGAAAAGTTGCCGAGTTTCCTTTGGCGAATAGCGGCGGTCGCCGACTGACCTCCACCCTGTAGGCTTTCCTGAAGCCCGCGCTGACGCTGGGAGCGAAAGTCCGTCCCGGGACGCAGCTGACCACCACGGGCATGCCCTTGTCGCAGGTCAGGTTGCCTTTCATCTGGATCTCCCGGCCCACCTTACAGTCCGACAGGTCAGCCTCGTTGCCGGTGCAGTTGACGGAGAAGCCCCAGTAATTCTTCTTGCGTCGGTCGGCCAGCAATCTGAGAAGATGCAGCAGGAAAAGTACATTTAGTAAGTTAACAGCGCTGGACGTAAAAAAAAAAAACCACAGGTTTATTTAGCTAAAAAACTGCAACGATGACTGTGGAAACGCTTTGGTGACCTGCAGCCTGCTGCTGCAAACACAGCTGCACAACCGCCAAACAGTGTGGAAGAGACGTCAAATATGTCTTCAGTTGACAGGCAGAAGAAAAGTGGACGCCCCCCCGGGTCAAAGAAATATTTGCTTCCTTTCAATGGGGCGTATCCATGTTGCGCGTCCATTCAGGAACGTCCAAGGACAGTTTAACGGCAGGGGCCCGGGAGTGGACCCTTGACCTTTAGGAATGTCTCTCTTCCACCTGAGCCACGACGCTGCGTTATGCGTGATCATTTCTTTATATCCCGGTTCAATCCACACAAACAGGTCTTTTTTTCTGTTTGCAGACGGGTTTATTCCACTGACGTTTTTTTAAATGAATACTCTTGTGCTTCTGGTCTAGCGCATGGTTCTGAGATTCTTTAGAGGATTACAGGGCCTAACAATGACGATTCATGTGGGTTTGTATTATTGTCATTGCTTAGCTACACAATGAAGACAGTTTGAGCACACGCAAACACATGGGAACCGTTCCGATGCAGCTGGAAGAGCCACTGTTTCACAGCACGCTGCATCCACTCATCCTCAAGCTCTTCTTCTGGAAGTGTTTGGGTTCTGGTCAAGAATTTTGAGCCTTAGCTCTGTTTTCTCCTGTCTGATTATATCAAAGTGTATACACGTGGAATTTTGCAACTTTCCCAAAAAAGGTTTAAAAAAGAGCTGCATTATCGTGTGTGTGTGTGTGTGTGTGTGTGCGTGTGCAGTGAATTACTCACTTGTAGGGGCGCAGATTGACGCGTTTCTCTCCGGGGAAGCCAAACATGCCGCAGATGACCCTGCTGTTCATCCCCGTCCAGTCCTCGTTGCAGATCTGTCTCCACTTGCCTCCTTCTTTCACCTCCAAAAAGCCGTCAGTGATGGGGATCCTTTTCCTGTGGGAGTAGGTAGCTCTGATCCGCACATCCTCCACATGCACCATGGCACCCTGAGAAACAACGCAACACAAATGTTTTATACATATATAGCAGCTACTCTATCGCCTTCTTTAAACATATAGTCTCCCAACAGCTTTTCCTGCAGGTATTGTTTGTAAAATAACAACAATTTCTAATTTTTAAATGCTGGGTTAGGATCCACAATTACCCTAAATTAAAAAAGAATGCTATTAGAGAAGGAGCTCTGTTGGAAGGTCTGAGGCCGAAAAATCTGAAAATGAAATATGAGTTCAAACTTGTTCAGCCTCAAAAAGAAAGGGAATGAACGAACGCTCGGAATTTCACACCCAGTGAAGTCACCTTCACCAGAACAACATGTCAAAGTAAAAAAAAAAAAAAAAGAGCTTCTTGGTTTTCACAGAAGCCATAATTCACTATTCACTCTCAAATATTTTGCATATGTCCAAGGAGAAGAAACAGAAAGAAAAAACTTGGAGTAAGCCAGTGCAGCCTACATTTTTCCTTCAGGGATTAAAAAAAATAATCACCCCTGTCTTTCAAAAAGCTTTTTTTTTTTTTAACTGCTTGAGTGATGTTTTAAAATTTATGGAATTCTAATGAAAAACGAGGGTTTAAAAGCAGATGCTGCAGTGGCTTTAAACAAAGACGTGCCTGTGGGTGGTCTTCAAACGGGGAATTAGAAAGCTATTTGTCCACTGGAGTGGTCACTGCCACAGTGTCCGTGCAGAAAGCCCCTAAATCAGGGAGAGAAAGTCACCTTTCACCTCTGCCGTTTTATGAAACCAGCTACGTAAACAGCTTATTCGGGTCTGCTGAGCTCGGTAGTTTTGGAACAGGCAGCTTCTTTAGCTGTTCCACAAGTAAAACACTTAGGAAAGTCCTCCGGAGATATTAAACCTTTGCCCACGGGGTGGTTTCCTGAGATGGCGTCAGCCTGAGGGAATGTTCAAGGTCTCCAAACACTCGGGAGTGCAACGCAGGAGGAGCCAAATCAACCCAGTCCCTCCCACGCCACAGCAGCGAGCGGGGGGGAAAAAAACACGCTTTCATGGGGAAATTCTTGCTGGTCGCAGCATGACTGAGGCTTTTCCATCGGGGAACGTGACCGGAGTCGTGTCGTTCATCCTCTCGATGACAGAACCCGTCTTTGTTTGCTTACAGAGGGGAGAGGTCGTTGACATTAAATGTGCGAGGTGAAAAGTGCCAGACGGGACGGGGGGTACGAGGTTAGCGGGAGTTGGGGTACTGAGGCGCTTCTGAGCAGTGTTGCATTTGGCAGCGATGCAGGAAACTCGGTCCAGGCGTTTCCCACTCCCCAAACCAGACCAGACATAAACTCAGGATAATCCAGGCTGGCTGATATCCAAACTGACATGGTTGCAACTATTACAGAAATCCCTTTTATTTGAATTTGTTTTTTTAAAAAAGGGAAGCAATTTGGTACTAATAGGCAAGAAACAGCACATGGATGCGTGAGATCTGACATACTTGATATCAAACCGAAAATTTCGAAATAAAATACTGAAAGTCTGAGCATTTTAACAGGAGAAATAGAGATATCAGCCGAATTTGTGCAGGATATAGAAAGTTGTGCATGTAAGTCCACCAAGCGCCATTATTTAGAATTCATGTACAGCACGGCACTTGTATATATGTTTATTTTGTGTATATAGTGTTTGTCATATTGTACTTTATATATTCTATTCTATTCTTGTTTTTTCCTATAAGTATTTCTAATATTTATTACTGTATGCTGCTGCTGGAACAGTGCAATTTCCCTGTTGTGGGATAAATAAACACTAATAAATATATATTCTATTTCATTTTGTTCTATAAAACTTGTGTCAGCTACATATTGTTAATTAACTGGTTTGTTTATTATTAAAACATGTGAGACGTGTAGCCATTTTCTTCAGCCCATCGTGCTGTTCATTCACTAACCTTTATTTACACGATTGTGGTGTCGTAATGATCCATAAACCACCCAAAACTCCCAATTTTAATATTTAGCTGCAGAGTTTCCTGAAGACTCACTGTTTGCACTCCTTATTGGAATATATTTAAAAATAAAGTCACTTATTTGCTCATTTTTAGAACGGCCCAGTTCCAACTCATTAGCAATCTCCAAAGTGTGTTTTGGCCGCTGCTAAACTATTTCAGAGCTGGAAGCAGCCCTGTTCTTCTGACTGGACCCCCACTCTGTGACTACACGTGAAAACCTCCAGTCTAGCCAGGCTCTGACTAATGCTTCCAATACTTTATTCACTCCTCCACCCCCACTGCACATTTATCCACACGTGCAGCCGCCCACCTGCCAGCCCGCCCATTCACCAGCCCGCTTTCTAAAACAGCGCTGGGGTGACTGGCAGTCACGTCAGCATTTAGATGAAAATCAGAACATCCGGGCCCCTTGAAATGACTTTCACATCTGTCTCAGCCCCGTATTGGCCCCCTGTTTGCCTGAAGGAGGGAAGATTGTGAGGGGAAACAGAGAGAAAGAGAGTTCTGCATCTGGAATACTTAGAAATGAGTCAGAGAAAAGTTGCAGAGGAAGTTTTGGACCTTGTGGAGCATAACTGGCTGTGCTGAAAACCAGACATTTGTACTGGGAGTTGATAAACTAACTAATTGATAATGAATGGATACTTTTATGCGTGTGTGGCTTGACCAGAGAAATTCTAGTTTATAATGATTAGACAGTGGAAATCTGTGGTCAAATCTCAGCCACTCTGCAACCCACATGGGGGCTTAGGTCGCAGTTGTTCGACACGCGGCGTCTACCTCTGCTCCGTGCACGAAGGAGAGCCGTGCTGCGGCCGTCTGACACGCATCAACCTTTCCTCCGCTGGATCACTCTCCTCCTAAGAAGCCCCCTTGCACCATCGTGTAGGAAGTGACTTCAACACTGGCTCGTGTTGCCTTTTGCTGTAAAGCAGCAGAACTGACAGGCCTGTAAATGAACACCAGATGAGGAGGAGGTGCACCCTTTCGTCCGTTTGGACTCGCAGAGTTAAACTTTTCAACTGCTGCATTCACTTATTCCGACTGGCGCAGCTGCAGCGGAGAACACATTCTCAGCTCTTTCCCGACTGTGAGAGAATTTTACATCATAATGTCTTCGGCCACAAGCGAATAGCAATTATGTCAGAGTCTAAACAGTCTGAACTTAACATAGAAAGAAGGATTTCTGCAGCATAACTGAAATAACCTGACAAACACTTGAGGTTCTGTCACTCTAGAATGTATGTTCTGTGGTGCCTGAAGCGTGACGTGACTTGTTTTCAAAAAGAGATCTGCCTTCGGCCCTGCATTCGTTGTTTTTATCTTAAGGAAATCAGAAATAGATGATGTCCAATAGAAAAGAAGCGGATTTGAAAATAGTGATCGTCAAGTCGAAAAAATGATATCTTCGGCAAAATATAAGATCATCTTTAAGTCAACAGCCGCCAGAGGAGGCTGCTGATTTCATTAAAGATGGATGGTTTCAGGAGGCAATTATTTGTGGTGAACTTAGCAGAGGAAGACGTTCTAGTCTTATTTTGATATATTTCCACGATGTGAAGCCCTCTTGGAAGATATAAAATATAAAAGCCAAAGGCAGAAGGCTTAAATCATTAAGATGGATCAAAAAAAGATTGGCTATAGTAGATAAGAAGACAAATTGGATTTTTTTTACGGTTGCTTTTGTCACAGTAGCCATTTTTTCATTTAAAACCCACACAGTTAATCCCCTTCAAAGCTGAACGGTAAGATCGACTTGGTCATCACTTGTTCAGAGTTCTTGGGCTGGTTTGAGTATGAACTATCCTGTTTTGAGCACAGGTCAACGATTCAAGCTGCGAGTCTGTGAGCAACATTGTGCCCTTTGCTGACGTCAGGCCAGACATGCTCAAAGAGGTGTAGCTACACCTTTTGACATTCCTCTCTTCTGCCACTTGAAAGGCTGCAGCCAGACTGGGGAAATATTTACAGGGTGGAGGACGTGGCTACAATAACATCCAAGGATGCTAAGCGCACAAGACAAATAAGGACCCAAGGTGCTACGTGGTAAAAAAAAGAACTTTCTGTATTCGGCCGAGTTCGTGATTTAAGGCCCGTATGATCGATTTCAATCAATTCCAATGACAGAACTCTCCCTCCTTCCATCATTCTTGTCCACAAAACCAGGCTGAATTTAGATTAGGAACATAAAGTATTCACTGCAGTTACTGTTCTGATGTTCCTATACGAGTCATCCAGTCTGCAAAGTGGAGGTCAGGCAGGAGGCAGGCAGAGAGAGACGTGTAGGAGCCCTGCGAGGTCGGCGTGAGCAGCGTGACGGAAACTCGACACTTGGCTCCACTTTTGGGAAACTGACTTGTGGGTGATGACACTAAATTTATGATGAGATCTTCTGCACAGAGGAACTACTGTCTGCCAATTCCGACCAGGTAGCTCCACCTATGACCGTGGTCTGTGTGTAAAAATGGAAAACGTGTTGCCGTATCACATTGACACAGTGTACATAGCACACGTGACGTCTTTTAGATGTTTTTTCTTGCAACAACCATTTTGTTTTATGTGTATTACCATGTGTGGGTGCTTCCTCACCACTGTTAAATGTCATTAAATAATTCCGAGCAGCTGCTTCCTAAACAGACTGTACGCCGCTTGCGCTAAATGTGCAGGTTCAAATGCAAGCATGCGGGTTTATGAGCAACTACCTCGTCACTGTTGCCCTTCTGGGTGAATTTGAAGCCTGGAATGCGTCTGGGGCTGCACGCCACTCCGACGTCTTCCGAATGTTTGCAGTCCGACACTCCAAAGCCATTGGACGGACACTGAGCCAGGCTCTTCTCTGCACCAGTGCAATGCACGTTGTCTAACCAAATATAGCCTGGAATGACAAAAAAACAAGTTTGGACAATGAATGCAGATGCTTTTCTTGGGACTTTTAAGTTTAAAGATGCCGGGCATCCTGGTGTGTGACATTAAATTCCATGAACCTAGGAAAACAGCGCCGAATTTAGGAAGACATAACCTGCCCCCTCCTGTCAGCTACAACGTGCCTGGCAAATGTCATCCTGAAGGGAACCGAATGCTACAGCTGGCTGTTCTGAATCATCTTAGCGGCAAACCACAAAACTACGGTCATGGAAATCGCCAACGGCGCGCTTCAAGTTGTTTCCTGAGCATCATCCTCGTACTGAAGAAGGGACAGGACGCACGTGATAACGGCCCCCTCCTGGGACAGACGTGATGATCGCTTTAGGAAAAGCGGAGTCGTGTTACTCTAAAGTTTTATTGGCGCGTTAAGACGACCACAAAATGTGGAATCAAAACATGAACAGGACAGTCTTTCTGCGGAGGACTAAATAAGCTCCTGCTGATCCCGCAACTCTGAAATAAATGAAAACAGCGGCTTTTCAAAGGCAACTGATCATTTCTGATTTATAACTCCCTGTAGAGACACATTTCTGACAGAAAAATTGGAATGTTATCTTACTGATGATGCGATTACGTCAAAAGTGAAAACATGTGGTGGATTTTAAGGGCATAATTCATCAGAATCCCATTCATTTCTTTATTATCACACAACTACACACATATGTATGTGTTCAGTGACATATTCTGGCCACCAGCGAGTATTCCGCTCCAGTATGATCACATACTTGCCAGGAAATTATCTTTACCTCAAACAATGTTTCTCCGCTCTCGGAATGTGCAAAACGGCATACCATTAGAGTAAAATTAAACTTCCCCTCACCTCAGTTACGTAAATTTACAACATCCAAAGAGTCTGAATAAACAGTGTTGGGCATACCAAAACCAGTCCCAGAGGCTGCATTTTTACACTATAACTGAGTGTTAAAATGCGGCGCAAACACTGGCCTCGCCGCTCAGCCATAGACGAGCCAATGCTTAATTTCTTCTTGTAAAATAACAGGCCCAATCTTGACGTTGTTAGAATGACTGCAGTGCTCTGGGATGCGAGTACCAGAGATAATTGCTTCTGAAGTGGCTGACTGTTTGTGGCTGCCCCTGTGGGAAAACATGTGCCATTTACAGGGAACGCTGGGTTAATTAAAAGCTACCAATAGCATTTAGCAGCAGCAGTCAGAGGCTAAGGGCTGAGATTACATCTATGCTCAATGTTTCCATCCCCCCCCCCCAACGTCCGGAATTGACGACTGGAACAGGTAGCTCAGATAGAGCAGGCACATGTACCCTAATTTAGGGTTTTTATAGAACATATAAAGAGGGGGTTTCTGTTAAATGCCAAAAAAACAACTTTAGACAGCACAATAGTGTTCTTACCTTCTCCCTTTCCATACTTGGCTGAGGGAAACCAAGCCTCGGCATCCATGAAGCCCAGCTCCCGGCACACCACGTGGGCAGCTGAGATGGAGAAGTCGTCGTCACACACGGTCCCCCACACCCCGTTGTAGAGAACCTCAACACGGCCCTCGTAGTGTTTCTTCTTGTTCCCAGCGAGACGTATCTGGATTACCGGGGACCCGGAGTCTGACTGGGCATAACACAACACCCAGGGGCATAAAAAAATGGACAACAGGCAGAGGATGGACCCTGAAGGCAGCATGATGCAGACCGATGGATCTGGATGGAAAAAAGAAATCTATTATTAAGATGAAGTAAAGAGAAATTTGGGGTGAATATTGTGTTTGATAATCTGATAATAATACATTTAAGTGGCTATTTAGAAAGTGAAGGTCGAAGCAGAAGGTTATGTTGCTGTGAGCGTTCCTGTCTGTCTTTATGACACCTTAATGGAGGGCAAACGTGGGCTCCTCCAGGGTGGGTGCTTCCCCTCTCATTCATCGACTGCTCTGAGCTGTGCAAACTAGCTTCAGAGAAAATGTTGACTTCACATCGATGTTTCACGGCGTGTCAGAACAGAATAGCCCCACGGGAGAAAGGCTCCCGCAGGAAAGGCATTTAGGCGAAAGAGTGAAAGTTGAGGAGACCTCAAACTGAGAGGAGAGGGTCGTTCGCGGAGCGGACGTCATAGTAACAAACCTAACAAGTTACAGAACTCAAAGCCTGGAAAAGGCACAGTCGGTTCACCCTGAGGTTGCATGTTTGCAAGCCTCAGAGGTGTTTTGCAATCATGCGGAGTCTCCTGCAGGTATCCACTTGAAAGTATTTCGTTAGATACCAGAGAGACAATTCTGCATAAATGTACCCATCTACACTGAGCCTGTAGTCCTTGGAAGAGAACTTGAGACACATCCACTTGTAGAAGAACACTTACAGCAATGGATTTTACACAAGGTGCTTGTCAGTGGGAAAGATTAGATTTCTTTCTCAGTACCTGCCAATACTCCTGAGCAATCTAATGGTTTAAGGAAAAGGATTCTGCCATTAGAAACTCCCTCAACTCCTCTGACCTCAACACAGTCCCTAAAAAGCTGACCCACTCTGGGAAGTCTATCCCAGTTTTGGCACCACTGAGGCGGTTTAACTAGATTACATGAATGCAGCGTTAGAACATAACAGAATACTGTCAACCTTTGAAACCCGCAGAATTCAAAACAAAGCAAAACAATGATGCAAATTGATAAACTTTTTTTCTAATTTTTGGGTTGTGCATAGAACAAATTGTCAGAGTAAATATGAAACCGCATACCTGACATGCTTTGCAAACATGCGCCTATATTAAATTGCAATACTCACAAAGTTAGACGATAGAACGTAAAAAAAATAAACTTACATTAGGAATAAAAACGTGCACCTTCCCGATACGCCGACCTTGGTGCTTCCAGCCTTTTTGCGGGGGATAGATGTGGAGCCAAAGATCTTTTTGTCCTTTTTCAACCCTCCTGGCTGCTTTTTCTAGCCTCTCTCGCAGCTGGCCGCGCGCTAATGAGACACGCCTCTGAGCGCTGCTCAGCCAATCAGAGCCCGCCTCAGCATCCTGGACACGCCCCCTCCGCCATGTCACCAGGGTTACGAAAACATATGGGCGGTCACCTGATCAATCGACGAAGTAACACTTTTATACTATGCAGATCTTACATAAGATCTGATCATTTAAAATATTAGTCTTATTTCTTATAATTTGCTCGCGATTGGAAGGAATAATACATTGTTTTTTTTATCACATTTACGAGTTTTGAACGTGTATGCATGTATTATATCTAAAAGTGCTTCTATCGTAAAAATAGCTGCCAAGCACAGCTGTGTGGTAGATTGTGTACTAAGTACTAAAAGTTGAGAATAAAGTACAATTAAAAACACTGGTGACTCTGTGGCGAGTAAGGACGCCACCGTGTGGTCAAAGGAAACTATACAATGGCCAAAAGGCGCCTAACAAATGGTGACATTTGTTTTGTTGCTTTCAGAAGCATAAAACAGTTGCACACAAATTACAAACATAGCCTAAACTTATCCAGGAAATATATAAAATTGCAGCTATTTATTTAGGAACACACAAAATATGGCAGATGGCACAACGTTGCTATTACAAACACTATGAACAAAATATTTTTTTAAGATATAAAATGTGCACCGATTGTACTGCAATAATACATATGCGGTGAGAAAGCACCTTCAGACACCATTCCTACAACAAGATAGCCACATTTAGACCACCGTAGAATAACGCCTGGCATGTAAAATTATTCCTTTCTATCTGAATTACAGCAAACAAAGATGTACTTTTGTGTTTTACTTCTTCGGTCGCAACAAATATATGTGCTGTAAGCTTTAAAATCACTGCAATCAAATATTAAAACTGCAAATCCATTATAGGAATTGCTATGTTGGATGTTTTCACCTTAGTATGAACTGCAAAGAATACACTTCAGAAACTTGCACAAGGCAGACAGAAATAAGTCACACCAGTATGATTTTAGCTGAAGAGATATGCTAAAAGACACCGAGGAAATACATCTGGCCTTAGCACATGCATCCAGAAAGATTCCTTTATTATATATTAGCAGATATTTTATAGAACTATATTGTGCATACCATTGATTCTTGTGACCTAAAAGAACTGGCAGGAGAAATGGCACCGAGATAATTGACAGAAATATCATTAAGTTTCATCAGTTTAGGCACTCAGAAAAGTTGTTTTCTACCAATTATGTCTGCACCCTATTAAGGTACTTCTCAATAGAGGAGAAATTAAGTAATTTCTATTCCATGTTGGCAAAATTTAGGTTAAGGTCATTATCAGATGCAGGGAGTTAGATAACTATCAAATATAAATTGATTTAAAGATGAGATCTTATGACAAAATAGAATACATCCTATATTAAATACGAAGGGCAGCTATCTTATAGGGGTAAATAGAAGGTGGAAAGCTCATTGTGCACCAGGAACATCTAACATGTAGATGTGATACAGATCCCCCAGTTTCCACATTATTGGCACACTTATATTAAGAATAAATGAAATTCTTCAAAGTTAATCAATCCATCCATCCATCCATTATCCTACCCGCTTAATACCCAGTGGTGTCGCGGGGGTCTGCTGGTGCCTATCTCCAGCTCTCTTAGGGCAAAGGCAGGGATACACCCTTGACAGGTCGCCAGTCCATCGCAGAAAGTTAATCAATCTAAAATTTAAATTCATTACATGTACACACGCTAAAGTGTGGAATCTGAGTACTTTCTACTTTTACCCTGTAGTGTAAAAAACAGAGACCAATCAATCATGGCACCGGCCCTAAGCATTCATAAAATATGTCTCAGAAATATTTCCATGTCTCCTTGCCACGCGATCAGTTATGCCGCACTAAAAATATGTTAACGCGTTAAAAATCATGAGCGAAGCGGGATGAAACATTTATGTACAGAAATTACATGGATGCTGACGTTTCCTGAAAGGTCGTTTATTCTGTTCCCAGTTTGGCGATCAGCTCATCGCAGATCTTGGTGAGCTCCTCGATTTCTTGATTCTGCAGGTCAGAAAGAAATGATGGTGACAGATCACAAACGCCAAGTCAGGCACATTCGGACGTCCGCCCACCTTCTGAAGGACAGCTCTTTCCAGAGATTCCACCTTCATCTGCTCCTTCCTCAGACTGGCATTGAGCGCAACAGCCTCGGTGTTAGCCT
>CAAE01014663.1:140038-164328 GCA_000180735.1 Tetraodon nigroviridis | reverse complement strand
TTGGTGAATGCTATATTTAAATTTACACCCACAGCAATTAGACTTTTAATACGGCCTGTAGAAGACGTGAAATTTATTTTTTTTTTACTTTTTGCAACATACTTTTTTCAAATGTACACAAGGAGACATTTGAAGATAGCGGTACTTCAAAATTACAGAAGATCACGACTGCTCACACCCCTCCAATCCTTTAGTTAAATATTTTCTGGTAAGTATATAAATTACAGACAAATTATTATGGGGTACCGTAAAATATTGCGAATTACATGTTAAATAAGATACATATTGTAAAATCTTCTCCAGTAGGTGGCAGTAAATTCATTCAACATATCTGAATCTAAGTTCGCCACCAGTGAAGAAGGGAGTTGTGACGTAATTCACTAGCAGTAAATGGCCGTTGTGAGCTTGCTAAGAGGGTGGACATTATTAATACCACTGTTTTAACAGTAACTGTCTAATTATCATCAAAACATGTATCCTTGTGTGGTAGAAATACAGAGAAGTTACAAAAATGTCGTTTTTCAACTTTCAGGTCATTTCATGTGCCGTGCTGACCGAAAACTCACTGCCAAAAAGACGAAAAAGAAGCAAGAGGTAATCGGTGAGCCAGTGTAAGCTAGCTTAATGTGAAGGTAACATATTTAGATTTTCTCGTCACGTTTATATGTGTCAAACTGTATTTTCTGATTGTGTAGTTTAACAAATGGAGAGTGAATACGGCGAAAAAGAAAGGCAATCTGAGGTTGTCGAGCTCCGACAGAAAGTGGAGTCGTTGAAGCAGGAGCTTAGCGAGTTCAAAACTGAGCTAGCGAAGTACGAGAAACAGCTAAATCAGGCCGACCGGCTAAATAAGAGCACGGAGAGCTACAATGCAAGACCTGAGGAAGCAGGTTAGTGCGGACAAATAATCAAAGACACGATCATCTTTAAAATGCGCACCTAATTATCTAATTTTACTAATCATCCATGCGATAAAAGATAAGTTCCTCTGGCTTCTGTGGTCACGTGACGTACAATCGTAACGTTAGCATTTTTTAAACGCTTTGGTTTTATAATCAACTGTGCCAAATTGAAGTTGTTGCCCAAGAAATGTATCGTGCGTGGTTTGTTTAAGGTTGACAAGCTAAGTGCTGAGATCCATAAATGGAAGAAAAAGAATAAAGACAAAGTGGACAACGAGACTCAGACAGAAGAATATGTCTGGACAGAAGCAGGTGTGTAATTTTTACATGCACATTAAACCCCTTTCTGGTAATCATTTCAGTTTAGGACTATTGAATAATGAAGGGTTTTTTTCGTTTGTTTTTCCTTTTTATAGATTATTACAATTACTACTATGGAGGTTACCCTGAGAACCAAAAGGCTACAGATACTCACGAAGGCCAGAACGTGGAAATGGCAGAAGCAGCAGCGGATGCAGCTTCTACCAACGAAGCCACACGAAGATACTCCATCAAACGACGCGCTGCAGCCGAGGCGACAGCTCCGGCTGAAAACAATGTTGCAACAGCAGAGGTTGGTGTTTAGTTGGTTTTAAAAATAAAAACGGCAAAGCAACAACATCGGTGTTTACAACAGAAGTAACAGTTTCTTAGTATTGCTGAACTCGGTTAATTGTCTGATTGATTACTTTGATTAATACATTTTTCTGCCTGTTTCAGGAGGGTGATGGAGGTTCAATAGCCGATATGCTGAGGGTCCATCTGCTCGAAGAGGCCATGACTCAGACTGGGTTTGTCTTTGATGAGACCGACTGTGGATGTGAGTTACGTACCAGAGCACGGGCTTCTACTAGCGATTCGGTTTGTGAAAATCTGTAATTTTATACTCGTTGCAGAAATGATTGATCAGCTTTATGGTTTTGTGTTCAACAAATGTGGTGCACCAGTTTTATTCAAGCTCTGTTTTTTTTTACTTTTCCACAGGTCAGTCAGCTCTACTACGACGGCAACACGGGCTTTTACTACTACTATGATGCCGAGAGCGGACGATACCAGTTTCATTCCAAGATCGAGGTCACCGCTGCTGTTGTAGAAGACAAGAACATTGGTGACAAAACAGGCAGAAAGTTTAAGAAATGGGTCAATAAAAGCTCTAATGAAGACAGTAAGGTGAGTAATACTTGTAAGTTCATGAGGTAGATATGTTTTGAACTGGTCGCTAACAGCAGGCTATTGAGTTTGTAGTTCCCCTTTAAAATCTGCCATTTTCAAACTGCCTCAGCCTATAAATTTAAATTGTGAGTTTAGATGACTTAAAGATTATCCTGTCACATATAGGTGCAAGAGGTGACTAACTCTTTGGCTAATATGAAGATTTCTTCTTACTGGAACAAAGGTACTTAACCTAGTCTGATATTTTAAACCTTCCGATGGTTGTACTTTTTACCAAAAAAAAAAAAAAAAAAAAAAAATTACAGTTGCTGGAAAGGTAGTGTCAGGATCTTGGCTAAAGAAAGTCATTTAGAACACACTCAACATTGAGATAAGGAAAGCAGATGTTAAACAACAAAAACAAGCAGCAGAGTTTCCATTTAAACCTGTGAATTGGTTGAGGATTCTAACAAAATGTCTGAGAAAGAAACCACAAAAACAAGGCCAGGCACAGAAAATGGGACCTACAAAGTCACATCGCCCGCTGTGAGCGAACATCAGCCAAGATACTAAACGTATCGCTGACTGTGTAACGATAGGATTATAAATTCGATGAGGGAAGGATGAGGGAAGACGGCACCGACTCCGCCGACCAGCAAACGTTAAAGAAGAACTCAGAATCGCGAAAACTGAAGCGGAGATCGTCCAGTCCAGAAGTTTCGTCGCGTAGGAAAGACTCTTCTAAACACCGGGACAAATCATCGAAGAGGAAGAAGGAGAAAAGCAGCTCACACGGGGATGACAGGGGTCGATCAAGGAAGAAGGCGAAGAAAAAGTCAAAAAAGAAGAAGAAGAAAAGGAGTTCTTCTCGAAGCAATGACTCTGGGGGCAACAGTGAGCCGGAAGAGGGGGAGATCACAGAATCGGAGAAAGAGGAGTCCCCGCGCTCAATGTCATCCCTGTCTAACTCCCCGTTTAGGGAATGTCAGGAATCAGAAATGGAGATTCAGAACCCTGAAGGTAAGAACAAGGTCTGGCTCCAGCTTGGGTCAGGTGGTTCACGTCTCACAACGCGACCGGGGATAGATCACCGGATTCTGTACCCGTCCGATAAATCGCTTTTTTCTCGCCTCCTGTCATAGTAGTTTTCTAAGGTCACCTGTTTTTTTTTGCGTGAAACGCAGCATGCTAATCTTTCTCGCAGCGAAAAGCATTTGGCCGCCGTGCGTCAGAGTGATGGTGGTCAGATCCCCGGTGCTGCAGGTGGGGACCCTCTTCATCATCACCGCCGACTCTTCGGCCACTTTTGGAAGGTTGGTGCTCCGGGTGCTTCGGCAGCCTCGGGGCAAGTTTGTGCACCACAGGAGCTCGCCTGACCTAAAGGAGAACTTCTGTTCCTTCCTTCCAGAGAGAAAGATATGGACCATGCAGTCAGGATACCTGAGATGGGAGTCAGCAAGGTGTCCGTCCCCAGATGTGCTATTTCCATCGTTTGTGCACCGCCGGAGTCGTCGACACGCCTAACGACGGTGTGTATTTGTTCCAGTTCCATGCAGAAGTTTACTTTGACCAGGAGCAGCAGAGCTACGTGCTGGTGGACCAGGGAAGCCAGAACGGGACGGTCATCAACGGCAACAGGATCCTGCAGGTCTCCCGTTTCCTCCTATCTGAGTAAACGACGGGAAGCTGGAATCCAGCAGTCACGGTGTGTTCCCCGCAGCCGAAGACCAAATGCGAACCGCAAGCGCTGATGCACGGCGACGAGGTGAAGATGGGAGAGACCGTTCTGTCCTTCCACATCCACTCGGGGACCGACACCTGCGACGGCTGTGAGCCGGGTCAGGTGATGGCTCACCTCAGCAGGCACAAGACGGAGGAGAAGCTAGGTGAGGCACCGGTCCGGCCAAGGAGACCCAGTTAGAGGTTCCACTGACGGGAAAACTAGCGCAGAGTGGAGGGTTTAAAGCAGCTCTCTTCCTAAAGGTCCTGTTCTCACTAAGGAAGACAAGGAGACGAAGAGACAGAAGGAGCTCAGGCAGATGAAAGCTAAATACGGCCTACAGGTAGGAGTCGCTGGAGCTAAAACGGGGAAATACAAACTCTTTTTTTTTTGCCTTATGCTCCCCTTTCTGCAAACAGAGCAATGAATACGAGGAGACCAAAACCCTAAAAAACCCCAAATACAAGAACCGAGCGGAGTCTCGCCGTCAGACGGTCGGCAGCGAGGGGGCATTCCAAAGAGACGACGCACCTGCTTCTGTTCATGAGTAATTACCGGCGTTTGCAAGCGATAACAGGGACTGAGCATGCGGCGTAAATTAATTTCACGTGTAATTTGTCCCAAAGGGAGATCAGCCAAGTCAATAAAGGACGAAAGATGTTGGAGAAAATGGGCTGGAAGAAAGGCGAGGGGCTGGGTAAAGAGGGAACGGGAATGAAGGACCCGGTGAGCTGGCTCGTTCGTGCCCACGATCTCCGAAGCGAGAACACTCCGTCCTGACATCCTCTTGTCGTTCTCTCCGCAGATCGAGCTGAAGATCAGGGCGTCCCAGTCAGGCCTGGGCTCCGGCGCCACCCTGTCTGTGGACAGCATGTCCATCAACAAGTCAAAGTCCCAGAAGAATTGGGAGAAAGCGCGCGAGAGATTCGCGGATGCTTTCCAGCCCGACGCTCCGGCGCCTAGAGCTCCGAACAACGAGTCGCCCAGAGCCTGGGTCAAAGCCGAAGACACAATCCCACCGGCTGAGCTGGACTCAGAAGGCTGGAATCAGGAGTGAGATACGTAGTTATTCCGAATGTACAGATGAAAGGTTTATTACAAACGCTCAAAGGAGCTTTTACTTAACTACTTTGGATGCAGTTGCACAGTGACTTTTGTCCCTCCAGTAGTCCTGTCAAGCAGTGGGAATGTTTATGGTCCAGTTTGTCTGTGTCCACGCGGGGGCGGACAGCTCCTGCCGTCTGCCCCCGCAGGAGGACACGAATCCCTTAAAAACTAACACACGGATGCCGTATTTCTCACATTGAGATCACGTGACGAGTCCATCGTGTCCGTCTTTACTCCAAACAAAACTAACTCCAAAGTCATCAATAAATGTTCTCAGCATGTTTAAATAAGTCTGGCTCTCTCTTTTTTTTTTTTTACCCTTTGCTCAGGAGCACACACACACACACACACATCCACTCTAGGGCCAGTGAGCAAACATGGTCACTGTGTGTGTGTGTGTGTGCAGCTTTTATCTCTGCCTTCATAAAAGGGTGTGTGAACATTTGTGTGCGCTTGCTCAGGATGGAATTTTAGCTGTGGCTGCCATGATGAACAAACGCTGCCCTTTTCCAGCTGCAGGCGGAAACCACCAAGGATTGAGAAGGAACCTGACTTACGTGACGCCGTTGGCGTGGCTCTTGGAGCTGGATCGCCCGCTGCCCTTCCTCTGACTTAAAGCGCCCCCCATTATGACTCTCGCACCACGGCGTGCTTCCCGACCGCGACACCGCGCCTCCGACACTCCTGGGAAGGCAGCCGCTCTGGTTTTTACTCCTCCGGCTGACAGGTGGATCCTCCTGCTCTAGGCTCCTCCCACTTCCTCGCCTCACATACTGGAGGTAAAATTGTCAGCATCAAACTGAGATCAATATCGAGAGATAGGAGGAGACGTAATGGGAATAAAGTCTTAGCCAAAAAAAAGGAAAAAAAAAAGAAGAATTGAGTCATAAATGGGAACGTCGGCGTGGCTCAGGAGTGATCTCGGAAGATCTGGCTTGACCAGTTTCTGAGAGCTCTCAGGGGAACCGTGGGCAGTGCTTTTTAATCCTTTCATGTCTTTATTTGAAGGGTGCAGGACAAGATCAGCTGTTTGCTCCCCGCTCGAGTTCTACTGAGTTATTTTTTTACCTCAAAAGTGCAAAAATCTGTGCCAGTGTGTTACGCCGCTTTCGTTTACTTTGACTCTGTGGGAATATGTAACAATTCCTGAGGCCACTTTTGGAGGCGAGTGGAAACAAGTCATAGGACAGAAAAATGTTCCAACACCGATGGAAGCTGAACTCCGGTGAACCTACTAGAGCTGAAACACCAGAGTCAAAGAGCAGCAACACCTGACAAGGTGCTTCTGGAACAATGGTTTCAAATCCTTTTAAGTGAGCAGGAAGTCTGGTTGTCATGATGACGCCTCATTCATCCTGAGCAGCAGAGAGGTCAAAGGTGAAGGCGGGAATCCCTCTTTAAATTGGATCAGATCAGATCTCTCTCTCTTCCTCTCTCACACACACACACACACACACAGTCATGCTGCCTTGTGACAAACCTTAGTTCAAAACAAGGAGTGTCTCATCTGCAGATAACAAAAGTATGTTTCTGTGTACAGAGTCAATAAAAAGTATTTGTTGAACATTTTCTAGTTTTGTCACTTATAGACACTGGTTCATGGTCTGGGAGTGATATAAACAGCCTAAAAACTACTAGTTACACACTCTGGACGTAACTTAACCTGCACTTCTGTGTTTTTAAGTGTCCAGTAAAGAAATAGATGCATTCTATGCGGCACAGCGCCACCTCGTGGAAGCTGGCGGGAACTCCACCACTCTAGAATCAAACGATCCTGTTTTTTTTTTGTTTGTTTTTGTTATTTCTTTCTCAGTTTGACACTAATAAAAAAAACAGGGGCACTGTCATAATCAGAATTTCCCTATGTGGTCTGAACAACCAGCCCTCCATTGTGGTTATGGGCAGGGCCAAGCTGCGACGCCAAGCATCGCTCGCTGCACTCTATAATTTTGGTAAATGTATTTCATGCATTTAAAATGAGTTTAGTTGGAGTATTTTCATGCATTTAAAATAAGTTTAGTTGGAGCTGACCAAAGCTTGTCACGCTTCTACAATCATAATGCTGTGCAGCGGAAAAAAAACCCCAACATAAACAGCCAGCAAAGTGAAGACAATTGCTGGAAAACACTGAGTGTGTTCCCTTTGGAGTCAGTGCTGATATGCTGCAGCTGAGTGGGAGTGTGTTAATGTCATGAGAATGGGGGGAAAAAAGGAACTGAAAATATGCTCGGGGCTCGCATTCATTCAGCCGGCTTATATCTGTCTGCGCTGTTGTTGTAGCGCGAGGCCGGTGATCCCGCAGACGGGCACGGCACCAGGATCCCCGCCTCATTTCACATGCAGCATAGTCGCCATGTCCCTCCGCCCTGGTGCCTCTCAAAACTGGGAATGTTTTCCAGTTGGGTGGAGGGTGGTTGGGGGTCCTGCAAACTCGTCTGTGGTGTCTAAACACGTGGGGAGAGGTCGTGAAGTCGGGAAAAAGGTCGTCTATTTTTCTGCCTTGGAGGAAATGGTCCTAATTCCAAAAACATTCCAGTTAGTGTAAAGGACCAGCATCAAAAGGAGGTGTCGGCAAAGCAGAAAGGAGAGGAAATGGCCCTGCCCCTGCTCTTCTTGTGTTGCGTCTCCATGCAAACAACACAAGTCAATGGAAATTCCTGCAAAACTATGAGTCTAAATGAGTCAGTCTGGGCTGCTGAACATCTTTCGCCCACGGTCTTTCCTGCTCTCAGTCCCAGCCTTTGAGGCGGGACCGTCTGTGACCTCATATTCCCAGAAAAACCTCCAGAAACCTCAACATCAATCTTACGACCGCCGTGCAAACAAAGAGCATAAAGGTACAGAACAGAAGTGAGGATAAAGATGCAGATGCCTTGACCTGAGGACAGTGCGTGTGTGTGAGACAGTGTGTACACCCAGGCCGTTCCGCTGTCTGTTGTGACACCGGGAACAATCACATTTAGTCTGTTCATTCATTCACATATTTGGTGACTAATCCTTTCCAGGAGGGCAAACTGCTCACGATGGTCAAACTTAGTGTAAGCAGCACATACACACACACACACACACACACACACACACACACACACACACACACACTACAGCTCTGTGTTGATGAAAAAGACAATGGCTCCCACAAAAAGTGAGACGCAGCCCACCGCACCATCTGATTAAAGGTCAGCCGTTCAACACCAAACCTACAGTTCCCAGACAGCCTAATAAATACGGGCAGCTCCGACAGGCAGACTGGCTGTCATTTTGACTGAAGCACATACCTTTACCTCCACTGAAGGGCGGCTCTGATGGATCCTTCTCGATCCTGGATGACAAAGGTCACTGACAGTCGTCCCTCCGGCCGTCGGTGCTCGCGCCACTACTGAGGCTCTGAAAAGTGCCTGTTCTCTCTGCGCGGCGGAGCTTAGACCATGTGGCTGGATGGGAAATGGGAAATGAACTTTTCAGGGCCAAAAGCCAAGAGCAGAGAGGCTTTAAAGACACAGCAGCTCACAGAGCAAAGCAAAGTTTCATCACGCTGAAGAACTTCAGCTTTTCAAAGTTCAAAGTCTACAGCTGAATTTAGTGGTAGTCCTTCTGAATACTTACTTCTGTTACGTTCATACAGTATCGCTATCACTGCACCGTACATAGATTGTGAGAAACTTAAGAGATTTTGACATTGTAGATTTTTAAATGAGCTAAACCCTTTTTGCCTCTGAGGGCACATTCAAGCACAACTATGTGCTGAATTACTCTCATAACTGCATTTAACTCACTATTACTATACTTCTAGCCTACTACTCTAAAATTACAATATTTTACAAATGGTTACAAGTCAGTTTAACTGTATATATTTTTTAAATTTAATTTGATTTCGGCTCTCCATTCAAACATTTTTTTTAAGTCAAAGTAAAGACTTGTTTTCTTCTTCGCTACTCAATAAGACTCAGCGCTACGGTGTCGCCCTCTAGTGGCGTTTCTGAGAAAGCAGCGGAAGCGCATCCGTGGCACTCTGCAAGTATGAGGTGTTACATGTTTTTATTTAAGGTGAATATTAAACGAAAAGAGATAATACACGTAGCAGCAGAAAGTCAGAATATACAATTTTATAAGACAAAGCAACACCAGGAAGAAATCACCTCATTAAAAAAAGTGTGGTTCGTGGCTATTTTTGAGATGAGCTGGTGTCATTCTCACATCATTAACAAGCAGGACGCATTCCCCTCCTCTTCCTCACTTATACTGTAACCTGGCAACGAGCTGCTAAATGATATGTGCAGGCAACCACCATTCGTCCCCATGAAAACCGTGAAAGCAGTCAGTAAAACCAAAAGGGATCTGAGAGGTCTGATAATAACAAAATGAGGCAACTTTTCAGTATTAAACATTGTAAAACTTATAACATTCATTCACTGATGAATGCATTTAAAGTGACTCATCAAACATGCGTGACGAAAAGCAAGTACTTGTTCACTCACGCAAACATTCAAATCATTTAAACAAAAGATCTTATTTTTTTAAGTGTCTGTCATGTTTTGGGAGTGCAGAGAGAGAGAGTGAGAGAGAGAGAGAGAGAGAGAGAGAGAGAGAGAGAGAGAGAGAGAGAGAGAGAGAGAGAGAGAGAGAGAGAGAGAGAGATAAACACACAGATAATGTACCATATGCACGTTGTTATAAAAAAGGGGACAACAGAGAGATGCGCTGACATTGGACGCTGGGTTGGTCACCCCCCCCCCCCCCCCCCCCCCTCTCCCCAATACCGTCACCCCCCCCCCCCCCCCCCCCCCCCCCCCCCCTACACTAAGAAAAAAAAAAATATTCATCCCTATAACAAGGTGTGACCACCTTTTTCATCACATTTTTTTTCCTTTTCCATTTTCTCACACCCCCCCATTTTTATTGAAAAAATTCACTCAGTCCTTTTTTTTTAATATGTAAATTCTTACGTTCAAATTAATACTTTACAAAAGCCATTGAAAAAAATTTATATATATTTATATATAGATATAGAGAAAAAAAAAAAAAAAAAGAGAGCGAGAGAGAGAGAGAGAGAGAGAGAGAGAGAGAGAGATGTGATCCTCTCAGCTGCAGCGTTCTGGAAGAGCTGCAGGTTACTAATAAAATAATTTGGAAATCTTTATTATGTAAAAAAGAATATTGTCTACAAGGAGATGTCCTGTTGTATGACTTTATTAAACCATTGAAAACCATGCCTGGCTTTTTTCTTCTTCTACGCACCTCGCACTGACCTCTAGCGATCTCAAACGCCACCTACTGGACAGTAAACGGTACTACCGCTCCATTGGCCACACTTCACCTTTGCTTATCCATCCAGGCAATTTTCCTCTTCTACCTAAAACAGACCACAGGATATTAGTGTTTAAGATATTCTCCAGGGCATATTAAAAAAAAAAAAAAAAAAACAAAAGTCCTGAAAATTTGTATTTGTATTTGGGATAAAAATACCAGGATTAAAATTTACAGCAGTTCGCACGAGGAGCATCATTTCGCAGAGCAACTCGTAGTTCGGAATACTTGCACCCATTCAGATTTACTAAATATCTCTTTTTTTTTAAAAAAAAATATTTAAAACAAGTTGAAGGGCACACATTTAAACACATTGTCTCTATGTCAGCAAACACATGCGTAAATCACGTCCGATGAGTGTTGAGTGCTTGTGATTACATGTGGGGGTGAATGTGGGAGGCTGCATCACTTCACCCTCCTCATCCTCCTCATCTTCCTCGGGAACCGGCGCACAAGCCTCGCTTGGCCATATTGTGCAGCAGCTCCCCGCAAACCGGCTGCGTCACACCCGGGGAAGACACAAAGCCGCACTGGAGCTCCAGAGCCGCCACGCCGGAGACCTCACACAGCCTTCCAGGCGAGTATTTGGATGAGATAAATCGCTTTTTATGGTTATTTTTTTCCCCTCCCTCGTGCTTTCGTATCATCGTCTTCGCCCGGTGGTTATCGGGCTTTATCGAGGCCCAAAATAATAATACTAAAACAAACAAAAAACAAAAAAAAACAAGGTTCGCTTTTAATTGTATCTGGCGCATTTTACGTGAAAAAAATACTCATTGTTTCATTAAAATAGGTGGGAATCACGTTTGCCGCCTGTGATGGAGGAGTAATCGATGCTTCTTTTTCTCCCTGGCCAGGTTTATTTGGTTCTTCTTGCGGGGACAAAATGGTGAAACTAGGGAATAATTTCAGCGAGAAAAACAGCGGCAAGGCTGTTTCCGAGGATGGCTTCGACACCATCCCTCTGATAACACCATTAGATGCCAGTCAGCTGCAGTTTCCTCCACCGGAGAAGGTGAGAAGTCTTTGTTTCCTGGCTGCAGTCCCACCGGTAGCGTTTCTGGTGTAACCGGATGAGAAATGAACCCTGTTTGTTCAGGAAGGTTAAAACTTGTGTGACTAAATGTCACCGGTGTGTCTCCCTCAGGTGGTGGTGAAGACCAAGGCGGACTATGATGCTGAGAGTAAGAGGGGGAAGCTACGGTCCCCCAAGATCGCAGAGTTCTCCATCAGCATCATCGAAGGTGTCTCTGAGCGACTCAAGGTGAGAACAATATGGCCTCCGTTCCCTCTGACTGTCACGGATCATTTCCTCTGCACCGTCCCTCCCATCTCTGCAGCTCCGCCGTCTATGCTGGCTTTCGTCCACCTCCATGTCTGGGCTGTAGTGCGGGGTGATTCATTTAACCCCGCCCCCGAAATGCTCGTTCATTCAACTGTTGCCATAGCGATTGGCCTCCAAACAGCAGCGTCTCTCCCACCTTTCTCACCCCCTCCCCTCGTCATTTAACAGATTTGCTCCGTATAGAATGAGCAGACTGTAAAAACCAATCAAACAAAAGCAAAAGCTGTTTATTGCGGGGTGAGAATTCCTCTGCGTGAACGACCTCAGAGGTTTTCCGTGAAGCGTCTGAAAAGCAACAGGCGCGGCAGCATCAGAGGCGAAACTCGCTGCGTTTGAAACGCCGCAGGCTGCTCTTTTATCGCGGACCCTCTTTCATAATCTTGCTCCCGTAGCTGCGTCGGTCTGCTCTGCTGAGCGGCAGATGAAAAGAGTGCCGGCAAATAACAGCGAGGTGAACGAGGCCGCTCTTCTGGCGACGGTGCGGCAGCGCTCTGCCACGGCACCTTGTCCCTGCGCAGATGGTCACGCCAGCCGTTTTCCCGATAAACACCCGTTTCTGTACTGACGGAACCGCCGTGTGCCCCTCTGCAGGTGACCCTGCTGGTGATGTGCGCACTGGCCTTCCTGGTGTGTGTGGTGTTCCTGGTCGTCTACAAGGTCTACCAGTACGAGCAGCCCTGTCCCGACAGCTTTGTGTACACGGTAAAACTCTATTTCTCTAGTACACATTTACAGCAGGTTACCGTACGGTCACGACTCACTAACTGACTTGTCTGTCTCACCTTGGAGCAGCAAGGTCGGTGCATGCCTGTCGGGATGGACGGCGGCTACCTGCCGCAGGGCCCCGGGGGGCGCGGCCGCCTCTTCACCCTCATCAACCACTACAACATCGCCAAGCAGACCATCACTCGTTCGGTCTCGCCGTGGATGACCATCATGTCAGAGGAGAAGGTCACCGAGCAGGAGACGGAGACCGCGCAGAAACTGGCTTAAGAGCACGGGCACGGAGGCCTCGTCTGCTCCAGGAGGAACAAAATAATAAGGCCATGCCATTCAAGCAAACCTCAGGGTTTCTCTGTGTTCTGGCATCGGTGGCCCGAAATTCTCGGTTGCCTTGGTAACGGTTTGGTGTTGCGTAGCAGGACGTCTGTGTCTATTTGAACCACTTTTCAGCAGTGAGCCGTAGGTGTGGGCGGAGCCACGGTTTGTTTGAATAGCATGTCCTATTATTACATGGGAATTCAAAATCAAAGCGACAAAAATAGGAAATAAACAGTTACAACACACACACACACACACACACGTAGATTTGTACATACACACGTCACTTCGTACTCACGGTGTAGAACGACTGTGAACCATCTGGCGTCTGCGTTGCTTGTTTGTTTTTCATGCACACGCGATTCTGATGCTCGGACCGAGCCTCTCTGTTCCAACACATCAGACGAACCGATAACACTCGACCCTAAACGCCTCGCGCGTCCAGCGGGTCGGCAGCGCGGTGCTCATCTGTCTTTACAGCCATGATATCGCGTAAAAAAAATGACCTGTAAAAAGTGATCTGATACGACACACAGCCGAGCTTTTAAATCAACGTTTATGATTGTCCATTTGAAATCTTCGTGAACACCATGTGCTTTTCTTTCCCAGCTTCAGGATACTGTTTACTTTTCACAGCATATATTTTATGCTGCTGTACCGAATGTTTTTTGCATCGCTAGTGAGGACAGCTGTATTGTACAATGCTTCGCATTGTTGACCGTCGCCACAGACGACTGTCGATAGCCGTCATAAATATTTAGGTTGATGTAGTGGCACAAATCTTACAGTAGTCGCTTGTCTTGTTGCTTTCTTTGGGTGCAAGTTGTGTACCTTTTCCAAACATTGTAATGATCACGATCAAAGTGCATTTGCTACATTGAAATGTTGAATAAAAACTGAAATAAAGTGCCCACATTTCACAACAACGTCCAAAGTACAGCCGTTTATGATATGTATGCAGAGCATGTTTTTTGTGATGACCTAACAAAAAAGTTAAAAAACAAAACACATAAATTTAAAGAAAGATATACAGTTGAGTAATTTATTTCCTTATTCAGTAGAAATAATAAATCTGTGACAAAAAATAGGGTTAGGGTTAGGGTTAAATGTTGCAGAGACACAAACTAGAGGATTCTGCACGTGAGACGGCTAAACCAGTATAAACTGATACCTCCAGTAAGTAAGACCAGCAAAGTTTTATTGGTGAAGAACAGCAGACTGCTGCACCACCACACACAAGCTGCCACAAAGCCCATCGACACAGAACTTTAGGACATTGAAAGTAGGTGGTTAGCGTCAGGGAGGAATCTGCAGCCTCTTCTGTATCCTCACTAAGAACTTCAGATCCAACATGGAGGACAGATATTCAGTCTCGGTGTCGTTTCCGTGTATGTGCCAAAGATCTCCGTGCCAGAAATGCAAGTTTTTGTGTTTTTTTTCGTCCTACAGAGTCCACGCCTGCTAGCTCAGCTAGCTGTCATACCAGTCCAGGAAAAGAAGAGAAAACGAGCACATAACCAGGAAAAACAGGATCCACACACGGAAGCCGGCATTGTTTTTGATTGCCTTGTGATGAAGAAGAAATAACTGTGTTTAAGGAAACGTAATTGCAGAATGGTCATGCTGGCGTAGCGAAGATTACCTCTCGTATGTCCTCATTCCCTTCTTTGACATTTTCTGTAGCACCAACCACCAGCTGATGAATACCGTCTATCTCCGCTTCCTGTCGAGGACAGCGAGACAGTTATTTGTCACAAATAAACACACGTTTAGACTTACGGGGTGAGCGAAAATGAAAGCCGTCTCACTTGTTGCAGGACTTTCTCAGCAAAGATCTCCTGTAATCGGGAAATTTCAACCACCTTCCCCTCGATCTGTCTGGAGGAGGAATCCACAAAAGCAGACAACATTTCAGGCTGAGATTATATCCCCCGATCAATGACCCACTCACACTCGCAGAACTCACCTGACTTCGTCCACCAGATTGTTCATCTCACTCTCCAGCCTCTGGTTCTCCTGCTCAAACTAGACACCGACACACACAACAATAAAGCCCAAACGATAAAACCCTCACAGAGGTAAAAAGGCAATTTTATCAGTAATAATCTGTTAAAAGAATGTGGCTGTGTCTGTTTTGGGAATATCAAATTTGCTCAGAGAGGCTATCCACACACAGTTATGGAATCATCAATCACACGAACACAAACGATGACATGGAGGTGAAGAAAAACGTGGACACACCATCTGGATCTCCTCCGGAGAGAGCTCGTCTTCCTCTCTGCCCTCCTCCCACAGGTTGGCAGTGGCGTCCTGGACCTCTGACACACTCTTCTCTATTAAAAAAAGAAAGCGGAGTCCTTGAAAGTTATTATCTGGCCCTACTCATGAGACCAAATCACCTTAAATATGACCACGCTGAATTTCAGAGATGAGACAACAATAAAGAACAGGTGGCATTTATGTGTGTTGAACTAGAGCCATCACATTAGACGCCTTTCACGCCTGGATTGCACACTGTTGTGGGAAAATGTAGGATGAATTAAGCAATGAACCAATCGGAAAATAAATAACAAACAGCTAATTATTTTTAAATATGAGAAAGAAAAATGTGAGTCTGTCTAGTTCTTTTACACAAAACTTGCTGCAGATACATAAATAAGAATTTGTGCGAGTGTGTTTTATATTTCTAAATAAAGGGATGTCTTATCTATGCTTATGCCCTAATTTGAGGTGTACATTAGCTCAGCTTGTATGTGGGGCTCGGAAATGGAACCAGGGACTCACCAGAACTTTCCTCCTTCGCGCTCTTCTCCTCTGCTTTCGCCAGCTCTGGAGTTTTTGCTGCCAGACTGTGCTGCTCTGGTGTCAGCCGTGATCTGAAAACAACACGAGCAGGTGAGCGACCAAAGGAGGTTCTAGGGTCAGAGAAGCCGACGGTGTCGTACACTCACGTTCTTTTCTTGTCCACGATTTTTTTCACTCGTATTGCCCGCTGCTCAGAGTACAGCTTACACACTCCTTCAAAGACATGCACACACACACACGTACATAAATATCAGTTCAGTGATGTGGTGAATGACCGTATTCATGAACTCACCTTTTAGATACATTTCAATGAGGTCAAGAACTGCTCCTCTGTGCTCTTTAATCTGGGCCAGCACCACCTGCTTCTCTGCTACGGAGACAATAACACTCGCTGTAGGACGCACACTTGATGACAGATAATTAGTTGCCCAGTTAAAGATGGACGCACCTTCGTTACGTAGCTGCCTGATGGCCTCGGAGCACGTCCTCATGAAGATCTGAGCATCCTGGTCGATCTGGTCTCGTTCGCTGTCCGTCATGCGAGTAAAATCCGAGGAGAAGAGACTGTAAGACACGCCGGGAAGATCGGGCTTGTTTACTAGGAAAGAAGCATTTTTAACACAAAGGCTCGCTCAAAAATGCCAGAAATTTGACCTTTACCAACATTCCTTTTTTCACTTTTCTAAACGTCCTGTAATTAAGACCTTTTGACCTTTTGATCCACCTAATTAAACACAAATATACATTCCCAGGGTATAATCCAAAGATGATTTTTTACTGAAAGAGTTTCCATGTCTGAGATCCTTGAAAGGGGGCAAAAAGAACACAATGAATTTTCCCACCACTAAATTCCCTTTAGTTCCAGCGTTCCGTTCGCGGTGTTATTAACAAAGCTAACAGAACGCTCCGTCTGCTCCACACACCCACACCTACATCGCGCAGAGGGGGCCTTGAGGAGAAGAAGGCCTGGATTAGGGTGGGATTTTCTCCTCACATGGCTGTTGGGCAATTATTCCAGACAATTAGACAGGGACCGGCCGTCGGAGACCACCCGGGTCGCCGCTGACCTCGTGCCAGCAGACAGCACCACGGTGGAGACATACTTGAGGGCACCTTCGATCGTCTCTCTTTTAGCAGCCTTTGCCGGTTCTCCTCCTGCTGCTGCTGCGGCTGTTGGCGTTGGTGGTTTTCGGAAGATGTTTGGAGAGGCTTACCTTCTGCTGCTGACATAATCTTTTCTGTGTTGCAGCAGAAAGTCTTTAAGCTTGGTGATGTTTGTAACCTGCCAACATAAAGTGAGAAGAAACATCAACTCCATGTCAACCAGTCTTTTGAAATGCTCTTTCATACATGTTCGCTCCGTCAACACAGCTCGGGAAAACCTTCAGACGTGATCCAGGAAGCCATTTTCTGCTAATTTCATCTCAACAGAGCCAGAATAAACCTTAACCCTAACCCTAAGAGCTTGTATGTATTGGATGTGACAGGCATCCCGTGTCTGTCTTTCTCTGAGAATATTTACTTATAGCGTGTCATCGGGTCTGAGACCTACACGTGAAAAAACCTTAAACCGACAATTTCCTCGTCAGACAGCTTTCATAAATTAGGCCATGAGGGACTGAATGCATGCAGTCACTGACAGAACCATTTGTAACGAGCTTTAAATTCAGGATCTGTTGCTATTTACGACCAAGTAAACGTTCCAAATATGCGTGTGTGCGTGGAAATCAGTGGAAACGAATTCAATCCAATATTTGCTCCTGTAATTCGATCAAATACATATATAAAAAAACAAACCCACTAAATTGCTTCCTGGTCAACAGAGGTCCACCAGCTGGGGGCAGGCTGGTGTGAACACACACACACACACACACAGCTGGCTCTGTTGTACAGGAAGAAGACAGAAGGCAGACAAGCTGAGGATTGAAAAATGACACAAGGAGTTTGGCTGTGACAGTGGCAGGCGGGTAGGCTGGGCAGGGGGGGGGGTTTGATGGCTTGACAGCACAGTCTTTAGCCTTCAGCTAACAACCCCAATTATCAAATTGCCCCACATGTAAGGGGTAATCCGGCACCCGCAGACTAATAACTTTTCTAAATCTTCACCCTAAAACGCCATGCTGACCGTGGAGCGGTGTTTTACCTAAGCCTGACATTTTTTTTTGGGGGGGGGGGGGGGGGAAGCTTGTCAACACACTTAAAAAAACCCCAAAAAACAAAACAAACAAAAAAAAAATGATATCTGATTGGAAAGAAAGCTACAGCCTGAGGCGATTTTGGTGCTGCGGGGCCCAACTTAAGAGCTATGAAAGCAAGTTGAAGCTTTTAATAATATAATTATTTGAGGTCAAGAGTTAATTGTCTTTTACAGAAATTAAGATGGTGGTTCTGAGATGAAGAGCTTCTTTCTTTTCCCTTAAAGCCTTTGAAAATATGTGTTGTGGTATTTAGGAAAACTAACCCTAACCCAAAGTATAATCATCAGCATTTTAAAATAACAAAACAATGAAATGTCTTTATTTTCTAACAGGAAATAAAACTAATAAAAATTTATTGGAAAAGTGAATAAAAAAAAAAAAGAACAGTACAGTACAATATATACACATTCTTTGACAGAATCTTTTTTCCAACTTTGTTCAATAATTTCAGAGTAAATTTATTTATTGTCCATAATTTACACTATGATCAAATGTACTCGAGTAATTAAATATGTCTAATTTTTAGATTCGTCATCTTCACTTTAAAGCCAGTTCTGTCGGTAAAGTTGTTATTTATAGCAAAGAAATCCACTGTGGAAGCACATCTGACTGTTTATTTGAGCTGCACTAATCTCAGTTCTGCAGATTATCCTTGGCCAGCCGCAAAGTGGAAAATATAACCTCTGACATGACAATTTAGCCTTTTCTATAAACTATATTTTCTGCTTGCAATTAGCACTTGGCTTCAACCCTTTTGTTTATGTTCTGGCACAATCGTGACACGGTGCTGCGTATTTCTGACCACTAGGCGGCGCTAAACCCCCGGCGGAGGCGCCTCCTGCCTCCACAACAAATCAGCTGGAGGTGTGAGTGGATGTGCGCGGTGGATGTCCCGGGGAGTGTTGCTCTGAGGCTGGAGCCGGCTCCTCTGTGTGTACATGGGGGCTCAGATTCCCAGCACAACCTCGAGGGTTTGCAGGGGGTCAGGAGGATCAATTGCTCTTGTAACTTAAGACCCTAAAGAGCAAGTAATTCCTCAACAATGAAGAAAGGGGTGGCCGTGTGCGTGCGGATACGTACGAGTGTGTGTGCATTTGTGCAGCTTCCAAAAGGTGTGTGCGAGGCAGGAGGAGACAGTCTGCCGGGCTACATCTAATCTCGTCATCATCAAAGACCCCCATTTTACCTCCTCACTTTCTCCTTCCCCTCGCTTCCCTCCAGCCCAGGCTGAGCCCAAACAAACCATCAGGGGGGATTATTATGAGGAAGAAAAGAGAAAAGGCTTAGCTGAAAGATCTCTACAGGACTTGTCTTGAACAGCTTTTCTTCTTGGTTAAATCCAGGTAACTGACAGAAACTGATGACGACTGCCCCGCGTGGGTTTAAGTCCCTGTGTGTTCTGTCCGAGGGCCGTCTGCGTGACGCCAGGCCGACGCTGGCGCGAGGATGCTGCAGCGGAGAGGCCTGTCCGTCGCATGTTGTTTATTAGCATGTTTACCCCTCATTCTAAAAAGTGCTGCTTTTGTCTTCTTATAAACAAACAGAGGTTTAATCTAAAAAGGCTTGAAGATGATTCCGAATCTGAAATTGCCCTAAATTGTATTAATGTTCTTTTACTAATTGTTTACAGGAAACACTGTGTGTTTGTTGAGTTTTGATTTTTGTGCCTCTTATTTATGTTTCCACCATCACCAGAACCACAAGGAGTCTTACAGACTGTCAACACAAACTGTGGAGCCATGGTAATTACATATGCGATAGCCCACAACATAAAAATCTTCCTAAATCATCCAATAACAACAAAGGCTATTAGAGGTATTGTCATGTTTATTAATGTAAATTAAACACCCGTCATACTTTTACATGTGCAACTCACCGGAGTTTTCAGCCTGACTACAACCTCCCGGTTACCATGGTTATTTGACCTGACATAACCAGAAAACAGCACAAGACAACAGGTGATAAACCCGCCAAGGTAACACGAGTCACCTGATCCGCCTTCCAAACCATCCAACTGTCATCCAACTGCTCTTGGGTCATGAGAACCCATCGGGCTCCATTGTGTTTATCCTGAGTCCAGAACATCGGGCAGCGATTCCCAACAACAAATTTCAAACATACATTAAATTTCACATGCGGTAAAAAAAAAAAAACAAAAAGCCCAGGCAGACTGTAATTCAGAACCAAAAACAGATGTCCTAAATCTGAAGTTACCTTTGTATTTTAACAAGATCAGTAAAACTTGTGAGGGGATCATCATTTAGCATGTTTATGTAGAAAGATAGCGGAATTTGAAAAACACATTTAAATCTGGTTTTCATATCAGGTTGGGGTTTTTTTTTTTGTTTGAAATTCATGCTCTTATATGTCTTTTTTTTCTTAAAGTCAGCTGTGGCCAGTCCAGTTCCACAGCACCTACAATTATACCATATGTGGATATACTTTATTGAAAATAAGCTTTATTTTGCATACTTTTGACCTTCTTTAGCAAACGCTTCTATAATAATGTGTCGATAACGCATGAAAATAATATTTCAATCTGAGTTTAATGTTTTTACTGGGAAAAGTTCCACCCTCCTTACATACTTTAAGTGCTGGCTAAGAGCTTCATCTTTCAGCATTTCTGAGAAAACATTGTGTAGAGGAGCCAATTTTGGAACACCAATACTAAAGACACAGCAGGGAGCCAAGCGCTATTTCTTTACACACAATTTACCAATTTTAAAGTGACCTCCTCCATTTAAACTCTCAAAGGGCAACATACTGCGGGGAGAGAGGAGGTGAGCGGTGAAATGGAGATCACAGTACCACAAACCAAGCCCCATGAGGTAAAAGATTCCCCTGAACAAACCCCTCTCTGTAAACACTGGCCCTCTTATTAGTCAATCAGCTCTTTTTTTCATTGCTCTGAGTGGGGAAAAGCCTCTTAGGAGTAGAACCACTGTGTATTTGTCAACTTTGATGTTCTTTTTTTTATTTTCATGACATTATAATGGGAACTTGGAGACTTAGACATGTCTTGAAAGGCATTCACATCTGTTGTGCATTAGGTGCAGGCCGTCAACATTGTTACTGGGGACCTAATTTAATATTTTCTTTGTTTTGATCTTCTACCTTTAATCACTGGCTCTTGGGAGGATCGGCTTTCTCCCCAAAAATTGTTGGAGAGCCAAAAGAAAATGTTATTGCAGTATGTTTATGCAGTCATACATGTGAAGAGGAGACTTGCAACAAAGAAATTGCTGCATATGTAAGACAGCGCAGACTAGAATGGATAGTTGAGTTCTGAGTAAAAACCGCAGCGTAACTGTATGCAGCCAGGACATTCCACGCTTGCAATTTCAATTTTCAACAAAAGCTGCTTCACTTAGATGTCTGAGATAATATCTGCACCATAAGGAAGATGGCAGCGGGGGAGAGACATGTAGATGGGCAGCACCACTGGACGGGTTTGGGTCTCTCCCAATCAGCACGGCTGCTATTAAACCACAGTTTCTAATATAAAAGCAACGCCACAAAAACCCCTGCAGTTATCAGGCCCCCTTATGTTCGTTCAAGGGTTTAAGGTTAAAAAAGCTGCATTTTAGAAGTATAGAAAAGTGGCCACCGCTGATATATTCTCAATCACCACCCCCCCCTCCAAAAAAATTAAAAATTAATAAAATAAAATCAAGAAATATTCATTTATAGAAGATATATGCATATCTTTAAAAATGGCTTATTTCTGTTGTTGCCTATTATCCATCTTTGCGGTTACATTTTAATATGAAATAAGAGGGAGAAAGTCGAAAATCCTTCTTTAATGTACTTTTTTTCCCCAAGCCAACAACATCATATTATGAGAATAAATTTGTCCATTTTGACCAGTTTTAATTTACTAAAACTACTTTAGACTTGTATATAGAAAAGGTCTTAGACTTTCTCTCATTTAGATTTTGAAAATATATACACAGGCTTAAATAGTGGCATTTGTTTTAAAATGTTTACAACAGTCTGCAACAAATGTTTATACTAAATTTGTTTCTTTTACTTTACTTTTCAGTCATCTAATCTTTGTCAACCTAAAAATGTTTGCTGTTTTTCTGTGTTTCAATTAAAGTTTAGCATATCAGTTAAAAGTTACTGTTTGCAACACTGAAGGTTAAAATGACAAATGAGGGCATTAACTGTGGAAGCTATGTAACAACTATTTATTATTTTAAGTAGAGGTACTTCGGCTTTTTTATGGCTGATCACATTATTAATACAGATAGTCATCACTCTTCGTCATATTAATTTTTTTTAAATGTAAATTTGAAGACATTCAGGGTTTTCTTGAATGTCAAATCTTAACTGCATAAAAAATAAGACAATAAATATGTCTGGAAAAGAAAAAAATAGGGAAAAAAAAGCTAAATTATAAAAGCAGACTTTAAGTATAGATTATATAAAAGACTACAAAATCAATATAAAACCACATGATGCAGCATAAAAGCATAAACATTTATAAAAATGGTATCATTATTTGGAACAGATGTAAATCTGTAAACTTTATTTTTCACATTTCAAAAATAAATACGAGCTTATTTTAAAAATATATTTGAGGATTATCTGCTTCACAAAAATATTAAATTTAAGGTATAGAAACACTATGATTAACTTCTAAAACTAATAATGATATTCACAGTTGTAATGGATGCATTAATTACATTTGAACAAATACAGTTGACAAAGACAAAGTTTAAATGATCAAACTATCAATATTAAATCAATCACGTCTTGGTTTGCCATATATTTATTTTTGTTGGTGCAAAAAGTTTTTCCAACAAACTTATATTCGTATAACCTGAATTAGAAATGAGCTATCATAGACACCAATGTTGTCAGTGACAGTGACCAGCTATCTGGGGAGTTGGAATACTCCTTTCGGCCATTACTAATATGTCAGTTATTTACCTGATATACTGTACTCATGTCATAGACTAAGTATAACGTATCAAACATGTTTGTGGAAAAAAAAGTATCATTAAAGGCATTTTTATAAGCAATTATATCTGTTTGTTTCGACGCTATCTGTTAGCCTAAGTTAGCCGGGGTTTACACTCACCACTTCTTTTGCCCTCGGAGAAAAACCGCCTTTCAGTCTGTTCCGCTTGAAAATTTCATCCTTTGGGGAGTCAAAGCCTATGCCTATTGCCTTGTTTCTGGTTTTTACTGTCTTGACGCTGGCTTTAAAGAGTAAAGATTCGATAATTCAAAAAATTTATTTCTTTTTCAGACAAATTTCTTTATTTCTTTTGTACTCAATTAAACATGTCCAGTAGAAAGAGAAGGCCTAATTGGACAGACCAGGAAAGTCTTTTTCTTGCTCAGTTAGTGCAGGGAAAAAAAAACATAATCAGAGGGAGATGCAGCACTGGAGTCTCAACCCAGGATAAAAAGAATGCCTGGGAGGACATAGCTCAAACCATCAACGCCACCTTCCCACAGATTCAACGTACAGTTACCGACTGTAACAAAAAGTGGGAAAATCTTTTGGCAAAGACAAGAGAGGAAATCAAACGACAAAAAACACTGGTTGATGCCGGTAAGAACAGCCTGCTCTTTTTTTAATAATTCAAATTTGTTGTCTTAGGTTTATAAAAGTGTCTCTACAACACAATATTTTTGATCCACAGATAGCATATCGCTGGAAAACTTCAGTGCTGTGATGCAAATAGTGATCTCTGTGATGAATCTGTCAGGCATTTTGCAACAACTTAAAGGCTCTGCTGTCATATTGGATAAAAGTCAACAAAACAGGTAACACATGTGTAGCCATAGGCTGGGTCGTTATGTGTGGATCAGATTAAAACACATATAAAAGGGCCTGTGACTAAATATGTATAAAAATGGTTCATTTTTCATTACTTACAGTGTTTAAACATATAAGGAGGATAAAGAATTACTTAAAAAAACACGACAATTAAGATGCACGCCGTCGATCCACCTGTTTCTATGTTTTTCTCAGGCAAAAATGTTTGAAACCAAGTTACCTTAAAATATTGTGTAACAGTTTTTAACCCAAGATAGCTAATAATAGTTTCAGTATGCAAATGCTGTTGAGATTTATAATTTATAAGGACATTAAAATTAAAACCTTTCCATAACACATAACCCAACGCAAATTTGTATTTGTTTCCTTTTTAGCTGCGATGAAGACAGAGGCGAGGACATAGTGGTCGAAACATTCTCAGATAAACATCCACCGGGGGAGCTTGAGCTTCACACTTATGCCACCGCAGCCACGTCAACCGCCAAACCAAATATTGGCCTAACCAATGTTCCAAAATCGCTGGGCCTGCAGTTTAGCGGTGGCTTCGGTGCCCCTGAAGACGGACTTGCTGCCCCCTGCCCAACATCTTCACCATCACAACACTTCCCGAGCTTACAAGAGCGAGTGGATTTGGAAATGTCTGTGCTGAGAAGACAAGACGCTGTCCTTAAGCTGCAAGAGGAATATTACACGCTGAAAATTAAGATGATGAAAAAGCAAATGGAAGAGCCATTTTCAGAAGACTGAAGTAGTTACTGCCGTGGAAAATATAGATATCTTTAGAAAGTAACCATAATTTAGTATCAGGGGCGTACATCTATAAACATCTTATACTTTTACTTTTTTAGGTTCTCTGAGTTTTTCAAGAAAATAATGAAGACCA
>CAAE01014663.1:94968-108614 GCA_000180735.1 Tetraodon nigroviridis | reverse complement strand
CTCTTTTTTCACTGTTGGAAGTGGCTGAAGGCCAAGTCACATTATCACACACAAACGCCAGGGAGTGCACGCCTTTGTGTGCCATAAAAATTATGACTTTAAGCATCACGGAACTGTATTCCTCCCTTACTTTCATTTTTCACCCTCATCATATCCAACACTGCTGGATCCAATACCTCACACCCCATGCTTTCTTTTTAGGAAATAGCAACAGTTGCCCTTTGGAGCCAGTATATATCTGCTTTATTTACCATGATGTACGTCTGCACGTTAAAACTAAACATTATTTAGTCTAAATAAAGAGGACTTTATGACCTGTTTGCAGACAGTGCTATCATGCAATTTTTAACATTGTTCAAAGGATGTGCAAATAATAGACTTTATTTAACTGCCACTAAAATCCACACAACCAGAACCGTGATGAGGCAGCTTTGCAGGCTGATTTTGGACAGGATCTCTTTTTTTTTTTCCTTTCTGTGCTCCACACCCGATCGCTGCCAGCTAAAACACAGCTAGGGCGCGTAACTCCCCTGAATTGCAAATGACACATTTTTGTTTTTATACAACTTTTACTATTTTGGATCATTCTCACCGCTTTCATTGTATTGTTTTCAGCCACAGTGTGCAGATTTTGGTAAAAGTAACCTACCCAGCATGAAATTTTAGACAAAAACAGCTAGCATGTAGCTGCAGGGTGTTGCTCAATAAAGACTAAATTTAGACATTGTCATCAACTTGAGAATGTAGAAAAGAGTAAATAAACAAATCATTTAAAACCTAAGTCTTAATCTTTCTCTTCCAACCAACACATTTGTACACATCCTTCACAATTACAGACATTAACTGCCAGCGCACACTCACACGCACGAGAGAAAGAGAGAGAGGGAAAACTCATATTACTGTCATCACCAAGTTATTACAGGCTGAAGCAGTGTGCAGGCAGCATGTTTTACAACCATGCCATGCGGTCTGAACTGACTGCTTGAGATATTTTTTGGGTCTGTATTTCATACATGCTGTGTGTGAGAGCGTGTGCTGTGCTGGAAGACGTTAACGCCTGCTCTGGGCCGGCGACACCTGTGATACAGAGCGAGTCTTTCAGCGAGCAAATTATATGACTTAAATTTGTCTTCCTGAAACAATGTGGCCAACCACAGGTGCTAATTCCATGCGCTGCTCAACTGCATAGCGTTGACGAAAATGTTAAAAGTGTTGAGCGTCTGTGTATGTACAGCGCTCGGACATAAGTAAATATACTGGATTGGGTGGAACACCTGTTTATGTTGGAGCTGACAGATATTATAAAGGGGTTTTTCAATGCTCTCTGTGTCGCCAGAAATTAGCAGCACAGCTTTTTCAAGGAGCTGTCCTGGGTAAAGTGTGTGTTTTCGGGTTGCTGGCAGGGTAAAGTGGGTAGGGTCATGTGTGTTGCTAGCAGTCTGGACAGATTTATGTGGTTAGCCAGGCCTACTGTAACACACACTTCAGTCGCTGGCTAATCAACAGAGATGATTTGAATATTGTGACTAATTCAGCCAATTAAACTGTCAAAGGCTTCCTTCAATGGGCCCTTTTCCAAAGACCGCTCATCCATAATGCTCTCCCCTGTTAGCCCAGGGGTTGACTTTAACTCTTTCTATTCACTATGAAGTGCTACAATGAGCTAGATCACAGAGTATGTAAAAGCATAGCCCCGGGCACCACCGGGCCAAGCTGCAAAAAGGAAGGGTGGGGGGTGTGGTGGGGGTGCAGAATCTTCACAAATTGAACAATGAAGTCAGTATAAACAGTTGAGGCTCTGTTATCTGGTTGCTTTAAAATAGGGATCTGTCAGGGAGCCGAAATATAAAGAAATTATATGGAAATCTTTTATTCTAATTTACCACAAAAAGTACAGATTGGCTGTGCACACTTCTGTTTTTTCCTAAACAGGACAGATTATGTGTAAACAAGGAGCACAGAGACAGGGAAACAGACACAAATAGAAGTGGGCAGATGTGGGGGTTTCGTGGGATGGACCACTTTTTTCAGAGATTTGTTTTTAGACATGTGGAAACTGCAGAAAGGCTTCTGCTCAATCAGACTCTGACAGTGAAAACATTCCTGCAGTTCACATCTGATGGCTTCACAGGTGGAGTAGCACAACTAGTCTAACAACTTGTGAGTCTGGAACTGTTGCAAATGGAATAAAAGCATGCATCATGCTATTCTGATGCATAAACAATTTTCTTTTTGACATTTCATTTCGAGATTGAACTCGTTATTTTGTCTGCCTTGATAGCATTGACAGGAGGAAGCTCGACCTACGTGAACCCTTTTGCCATATGGTGATCTAAAAGCTGTTGTTTTCAGTGTTCGGTTCCTACACTCTCTGACTAAATGACATTAGCTCATACTTTGTCATTCACTGTTCTCCATTTTCAATCAACACACAGCAAAGTGGAGCACAAGCAGAAGGGTAAAAAGTTGATATAGTAGGTAGCCCAACCCTAGATAAACAACTAGTAATTATTTAAATTGTCAAGAAACTTTAGATTGTAACAAGTGCACTGATAAATTGTGAATACTTGTTTCCAGCCAGACTGTTGTCTTCTGATACACAAAAAAAATGTAACACAGCTAAATAAAATGACTTGTAGCTGTAGTTTATGTTGTGTGCACAAATGCGTGGTAAATAAATAGGTCAAAAGAGCATTTCTGGATCATGAAATAAAGCTTCTCTTACCTTAAAGCTTAGAATTATTCATTTATAACTTATAATTGAATGGTGATTAAAATTGCATGAATGTTATCTTGACAAAAAGGGCTTCTTTGCTACTTTGTAATATTAGTTCTTAGCTGAACAGAAGACAAAAGGGGCTGCATAACCTTGCCCAACTTGTTCTACTGTTGACTTTAAAATACCTTCAAATTAAAATATTCTGTTGTCCAAAACCAACAAACTTCGCAATGTTTGATCAAGATTAAAGCGATTAAGGCAGATAAATGTGAGAAAGACTGTGCATATCCAAATGCATGAATTTAGACCATAAATATTATTCAATTTACTTTCGATTTCTCTTTTCTGTAAAAGAGGCCCCAACGTCCGCAGAGGGTGTCCGAGGCGCGGCAGCAGCGGCTGACAGGTTTTGGAGAGCGAGTGTGGACTTGGCATCAGCAGACCAGAGTCAGTACTCATGAACCTCAGAGGGAGCCCATGAATTCACCTTTTGTCCGTCCCTTAATGAGACGCTGGGGAGAACGCGCCAATCTTGTCCGTCGATCTCAAAGCAGGGGAGAGAGAGAGCCACACTTGGATTTAAGTAATGCGGTTCTTCTTGTTGAACAAATTCACCATTGTGACTCGTTAGCCTGATACTATCCACATACCTGCTTTCGGGGAATGCATGTGAAAAAGTGGTCTGGGGTCTCTGCCAAGAGAAGGGATGGAGTGGTGAGGAAAGAGGAGGGGCTCCTCTTAATGGGCCACAAATTCACATTGAAAGGAGCCACATCTGCATTTTATCAACAAGGCCCAGATAGTGTTACAGGGGACGATTGTCCGCAGATTGGCCATTCGGCTTTTTAAAGTGGTAAATTGTTGAGCAAAAGCAGAGCTGTACGCTGCATGACGTAGCATGTGCTGTCTGTCACTCACAAAGACTGACAATGAAAACCCTGATGAGGGTGAAATATTCCAACGGTATTTGAACTATACTTTCTGTGGTTTTATGTGTTTTTCCTGTTCTCCGGTCAGAGTCAGATCCAGGCCCATCATCGGTTTCTAGGCCCTGTTTAAACATATTTATCCTTGAAATTCTTCAAGTCCTTCTCTTTAAATCCAGCCCACATCAAAGCATAAGCAGTAATTTGGCAGAAAGCTGTTATCTGCTCAGATGGTCTCTTCCCATGGCTGACCCAGAACATCCTCTGACACATCTTCTCCACGGGGAGCTGCGGACGTGGGGGCCAGCGTGGTCGGATGGCAAAACAGGTCCCGAGAGGTGGTCGGAGTCCCCGCCGGGAACTCTTGTCTCTTTCCGTCCTTTCCCTGCTTCATTACCATCTTTGCCGTTCTGTCTTTCCTTTCATCTGCAGTCAATCGCTGGCTCCAAGCTGCTTGCATCCGGGAATACGATGAATGGGGCGGGAGGTTATAGACGGAGCGGCAGCGGATATGGGAAAAGGCAGGATAAACATCACAAAGAGAGGGGATTTTCATTTCAGTTTTAACCCCCTTCTCTTTCCTAACATGAAAACAGACACCAAACATGAAAAAATGTGTGAGAACTTCTCTTGTTACAGCTGAGGTGTGTTGATGCAGTTCTTGTTTTTTTGCTGTTTAAGTGAAGATTTAAGGCGACTGATTAAATGCACAATCTGGGAATCAGAAACTGTAGAAAAGTATCCTGCAAACTTTTAAGAACTATTTCACGCTTTAGTAAAAACAGAGACAAAGTCAAGTTATTTCATCCACAAAGTGGTCACGGCCCAAAGAAAAAGCTATTTTAATTATACTTTATCTTCATCATCTGAGTAAAAGGGAGGGAGAGCCTTTCCACATCACCTATTTGCCTTCTAATGGTGTTTATGAAAAGAATGGGAATAAACAAATTAGGGTAGATGGACTGGATAATGCACGCATGCTTCCACAGACATGCATTCATAAGGAATAGGATTAAACAGTAAACATGAGGATTTGCCTGTTTCTAGCCTACATTATGCTAATCCTGCAGCACTGAGTCAAACTAAACTTCACCTTATGCTCTCCCGATTTGGAGTTCGCCTTCTAAAGCAGCGTGTTGACAACATGATGTTGGCAGCCATGGTGTGACAAACCCCTTCTCCACACTGAAGCAGGCGTTTGTTGCTCCAGACTCAATTTGCCTGTTTGAAACCCTAAACATTTTTTTTCTGGGAAAGGCTAATTTCGTCTTTACGGCCTTTATGTATCTGTTTTATTTTACGGGCTCTAAATGTTATGTTATGTTAAATTTCCTGTGATTTTTATGGTGAATGAATATACTGCTCTTTCTTTTCAATGAATCATATCCTAAAGCTGCTTTGGTACAATAATTTTGTGTTTGACATTTGTCATATTTACAAGATTAAACCATTTAGAAGACCTTTCAACACATATGTTAACAATGTTCACTTCAGCAGGGACAACTGCTAACAATATACACAAACATTTAGATCGTTCATCCTGATGCAGTAAGTTAAAAAAAAAATCAAAAATTCATGTATAAATCATAAAAAAATCATTTCGTGAATAATAAAAAAAATTGATATTTATTTATTTTGATATAAATAAATGCAAAATAATACTACTTAGAAGTAGATATATTATAAGAAAGGCAGCAATTGTTTTATTTGGGTTTTATCAGTGATGTAAATTATTGCGTCAGATAGACGGTAAAGGGAATAAACCATACAGTCCTTTACTGGCCTAAGATTTAAAATCAAACTGTTCCACTACAAACAATGATGAGTTCATGCTCCGAGGCTGGTGGATTGGAGATGAGTTTTCGGCTTTGCCTCTTCTGACCTGTGACACGAACGCTCTACAGTAAATCTAAACTACTCCACACACATTGGGGAAAGATAAACACACATGCTAACCTTGGTTGCATCTTTCTAGTTTCCTCTTTTGCTCTCTCCCTCACACACACACACACACACACACACACACACACACACACACACACACACACACACACACACTGAAAGTGGCCTTATCACTATACTCTCATGTGCCCCCAGACTCCACTAATCAAGACAAACTCCAGCCACCCGCCGAACCCACCCTTTCATATCCTTCTCTCATTCCTGCCTCCCCCCATCCCCTTCCTCCTACTCGTCCCACTTGGTCCTCTGTGGCCACTGGGACGCAAAGAGTCCCGCTGTAATTGGTTTAGACATAATTTACTGCCCACTTGGTAATGTAGCATTTCAGCATCTGATAAAAATCATATCAGGTCACAGCAATGGGCGCTACAGCTTGAAAGAGACTCTTTGTAATTATTTTGCTACCAGAGAACATTCCTGCTTTCTCTCATTTCTCTCTCTCCCTCCCTAAGCGTAAATGTGTGTGTGTGTGTTCATGAAAACACTTTATTTTTACACTGCAAGTCATATCATGATTCAACACAAAACATTTTTTTACCAAAGAATATAAATGTTTAAAAGGGTTTCATAAGTTACACAGGTGACTACTCCAAATTTACCATTAATTGCCACAGAGGAGGATTAATGAGCATGAGAAGAGGGGGTAGAGGGAAGAAATGTGCCTCAGATATAGGTATATCCAAGTACTGTCACATGGAATTGATGAAAGTTATAATTAAAACAATTACTAACTTGATTTAGGGCGTCCGACAGGAGAGGTCTTTTTTCCACTGTGGCCATAAATTGAGGCCTGGACTGAGTTTGCTGCCACATTTGTTTCCACACCATCAGTGTGACGATACTGCTGCAGTGTGGTTGAGAAATGATGGATTAAAGTGGGTTGGAACACATGTCAGTGGGAAATGTGCTGTTGGTGGGGAAAGAAAAAAACCCCCCACACTGATTAAAAAAAAAGAAAAATGGCAGCAGAGCCTTAATTAAAACATATTTCTATACTCCAGTTTCAGAACCTGATATAAATGGGGTAAACGTTGCATTTAATTTGCATGAAAAATAACTTTTTCTTTCAGATCAATGACAGTGGAACTTAGGGATATAAATCAGCTGCAGCATTGATAACACTGACGATCCATTTTTCTACAGTGTTAATTAAGTTATTCTCTGATGTTTAGTACATTTAGCATAGTCTGCCCAGCCTCTGTCCCGTGGTCTGTCTCCTACATGAATGACCACACAAAGGAAGAAGACAGGCGTCTAGAGAAGATGGTATCTAAACACTAAGCAGAGACCTGAAGTGAGGAGGAGCCCTGATAAGCGTTCAGGTGATGAAGCAGCGATCAAAGGCTCAATTTTACTTCTAAGGGAGTCTTTTTTAACAAGACTACTGATTGTGCTAATTACTGATGACTCGGCTTGATAAATGCTAAACAGATCGCTGTTCATTATTTTGACATTTTCTGGAAAGGGGCTAAGCCTGTTTTCTTCAAACCCAGGATGTGAGGGATCTAAATAAAGTAATTTCCATGTAAATCAGCCAGCATTTCTTTTCTTGTCTTTCATTTTCCATCAGTCGGGTCTTGAGCTCAACTTTCTGCCACTGGCCTCATGTTGTGATGATGCTCAGCTATGGGAAATGTTTTCAACTGAAGAGTGATATACAGGCGTTACACATTGTTTTCAACAGAGCAAACCAGACTATAATAGTTTAAAAGTCATTAAATGAGAATGTGTTTTTTAAAAAAGGCAGTCTAATCTATGCTTTTATTGCACAAAAATCTTCACTATAGACACCAAAGATGGAACACCAGTAACTTTAAGATGTGTGGTCAAATTCTGGGTAGCAGAACCACATAAAGGAGTTGCTGTTGTTGGGTTTGTTTGTTTTTTTTTTTTTTTTGTTTTGTTTGTTTTTTTTTAATGCACAACAGATTTAAGTGCTTTATGGTTGGTGTGCATCTCAGTTCCTTTTCCTTTGTCTTAAAGAAAATATTCAGGGATGGGAGTCTAGTCTTAACCCTTTATCAAGTCATCCAAGATGCCCCCCTCTTAGGATCTTTCTTATTTCACACAGAAAAGCACAATGATGCTGTTCTACAGCAGCGTTTCCTAGTGACCTCTGGAAAATCCACATCGTCTTTCCAGTCTAAACTTGTCGTTTAGACTGGAAAGCTTTGCTTTCATTTGCTGACTAACTACTTCTAGCAGTTTTGTATCTTGCTGTTGTGAGCTGGGCTTCAGCTGTGTCACATCTTTTCTGAACTGCAACCTCTCAAATAGGTTCAAACATAGAACAGTGAGCAGAAACATGTGAATATTCTCCTCCACCACCACCACCACCACCACCACCACCCTCTGCCGGTGTGTGTGGAGCAATCATCAAACTTGCAGCACAGTCGTGGGAACTTCTCTCAGGTAGATTTACTCCCGTTCACACCTCCATGCATGTAATGACTGACAACGGTTCCACCTTTGTTCTCTATTGGTCATTAGACTCTAATGACTTTTAATTGCAGTGTGGCTCAATAGAGTAGGATCACTTCCAGTTTGACAGCTTTATTAGAGGGTCCCTATTATCATTATGGGCTTTTTTTTTCTTTTTTCTAATAAAATCCCTGAAGGACAGTTGTCAGACAGGAAGATCAGGTAGGTTCTGGAGAGCTGAACAGAGAAAGCCATCGAGGGTGGGTTAGCCTCCCTTTGCTCAGAAGCAAAAAATTACGTCAAAAAACTGACAATCTGATAAGCACACTGGCATTAAAGAGGGAAATATTAGTACTCCTGGTGTAATGTACGGTAAGTTGTTAAAGTCTTTTAAAAAAAAAAGCGAGGAGGGTAAGAAAAGGGAGCTTTGAAAAAAATGGGTGGTTTTCTAGATTGTTCCAAAGTAAATAAGTTAGAAAACTGTTTCCATCCACTTCTGAACGCCCTCGTCTGGGTTCTATTTACACCACGAGCCATTTAACCACCTCACACCAGCACATCCACTTCCATAAGCACAGCTGAAAGGTATTGTACACTGAGGTGGAAAACCTTGAGAGGCCAAATCTTGTCAAATTGAAATAACAACGCAAGGATTAACAATCCATGTGGTGATATGGTTGAATGCCCAACAACGGACTTGATGGTTTTAACAACTTAATAATACGCACAAGAGGGCAAAGGTGAAGCTCCAATTACAGCAGGACTGGAGGAAAAATACAATCAGTTCACAGGACGGCTCTATGACTGGAAACCATTTTTGAGCCAAACAGCAAATTAGGTGTTTTATATCTCTTTGGTTCATTTTAAACAGGCCTTAGATTAGGTGTCATTACAGGGCGCAGTATCTGCCAGTTAATCCGATCTACCAACTGTCTGAAAATTATGTAATGAAGCGAGTCATTCATAACATCGCCTCGTCTGCCTACAGTCACTGAAACATTATCACGTTTTTATAATCCCCCGGGACTGCCGGTCCCAGGTCGAACTGCACAAGAAAATGAAATCTTATATCACACAGCACTGTGGTCCAGACATCATGGTGTCACCGGATTCATGCACTGCTCATTTAGTAGGGTGCACTTAATAGGACACTTAGTGGTTTTTTGAACTCGTCAGTGTTACCACAAAAAAAAAAAGGAAAAAAAATCAACCCTCGCTGCATTGATTTAGGCCTCAAGTACCACAGAGCCGTGCCTCGTGCGCTTGCAAAAACTGCAGAGTCACGCCATGGGGTATTAACTTTAGACCAATAACATGCAATTAGATTTATTTTCCCCTCTTAAGCCTATTAGGCTGGAGCTGAGCTGTCAGCAGCTGAGCTTTAGCTGAACTTAATTGTGTTTCTTATGCCCAATGAGCTGTGTGCTGCAGGGGGTGGAGGAGTTGAAGAGGCCCTGGTGTCAGCCATGAATAGCCCCCACCAAAAGCTCCGCCCGGAGGGTTTACGGGCAGGTGAAGCGGTCCTGTAGAGAAAGAGGGCAAAAAGGCAGCTCTTCAAACCGTAAAGTGAAACCGACACCGACTGTAATCAGGTCACTTTAGCCTCAGCCCGCTTTCGTCTGTTCTCTAATCTGGTTTTACAAATGCGCAGAGGCTCCGTCCTAAAGTTCAAGGCTTTTCAGTTACAGTGGGTGCCGACGGGTACCTCCACTACTTATAGGATGGTCTGGAGGGATATACATTAATGTGACTGAAGAAATCCACACTTAAGCTTGTTATCAGCTCACTGCATAAATTCCAGGATAAAGTGTTGAGGAGTTTGGAGGTTTTAGCGTCTATGGTCTTTTGTACTTACTCTATACATTTGTCCTAGATAAAAGAATCTCCAATGCTCATTTTTCTATTCCCCTGCCTCTTGCTCTCTGCTCAGTAACATATGTGATGTCTCACCTCTCTTTTCAGTTATAGAACTTGACAGATGAAATATCCATCGTTCTTTGTCAGGAGGATATAAACCCTTCACCAGCTAACAGAATAAAGCCATATGACCGGTGCTCAATCACATTCTCATTGATGTGGAAAGAGTAGCACAGGTCTTTGAGAGAGTGGAAGTTATTGTTCGTAGCAGAGAGTGGAGAAACACAAAGGGGGGAGAACGATCTTCAGATGTTTCTGGAGTGACTTTCAGCACGGTGCCGGGGCAACGCATTTAACACGACCACGCAAGGAAGTCAGAAGACCTGATTACTCTGTTCGGTTTCCATGTACAGCCAGTCTTTGTTCTTGATAAACCTGGTGCAGGCAACAAATTGCGGCCATTAAAAGTAGATTGCCACATCCATAATGAGAGCAGCAAGCACTCGGAGACACGCCGAGCCTCACGCAATCCAGCCAGAACAAAAACAAACATCTAAAGCTGCAAACTTTCATTACACCCCCCAACTACAAACAATCCCAACGTTCAGAGTGTTTGGCTTTTGGGGGCCAGATTAGTAATCATATCTGTGTCCTGTTATTATATGTCTGGGTTGGGAGAAAGAGGTGTGGGATAGAGCCAGTGGATGAAGGAGAGAGAGAGAGAAGGGGGGACTGGACTTTTGCTGAAAACATAATTGGCACGGCCCCCGTGACATTGTCTGTCAAAGTGTGTAGTGGAGTCGCAGGGCCCCGCAGCGTTTCATTAAACACGGAGAGGGGCCTCCGAAGAGTTGTTTATGCAGCCTCTGTGGCGCTAGCGCACAGCAAGGAGCACGCCACCATCATTGCTGGCTAACGTTACCACAATTAGTGCAGCTTCCAATTTGCTAACTAAATCATAACTTCGATAATAACTGAAGGGTGTTGGTTCTCATTTGGTTCTCGCATCTTTCCTAATATTTTAGGAAGGGAAAAAAATGGCTTAGGTGGTGAGATTATTTACCAGCTTGTATTTTGTCATCGTATGAGAAACAATGGCCCATGACAAGAAGAATGATAAATCTAATTCTTGAGCAGTACCTGAAAAGGAGGCCTGATGATCTTTGCTCTTGCTGCTTTCAGATCAGGTTTTTAGGAAAACATGACACTTGCTGGCCCTCCCTTAAAATCAGCTCTGTTTCTACTTACACCAGATCAGCTCTAATGAGTCTAAACGAGCATTTAAAAGACTCTGCAACAATGATAATACTGGACCAATAAGGATATGTGTCTAAGTAGAGCAGTCTTTTTAAATGAAACTCTAACTTTCTCTCCTCTTTTATAAATTGTTGTCAAAAGTTATTTTGACAACACCTTCCAGGTTAAATACAGTCAGGCTTTTATGGAAATATCTGTGTGTCTGTCTTTGATTGTCCACACCTGGTTTTGCAGTCATAAGTGCCAAAGCAGCTGCTTAGAAACATCTGATTTTGATACAGTGAAATATCATAAATTGGATCTAAATCTGCATGTCTGAAAACAACAAATTCCGCAAAAACAAACATCCAACTGCTAGAAACCTGCTCGTCAACTGTCGGGCTACGACTTAAAAACGCATAAACCGAGATCCAGTTGTGCACGAAAGGGCAGAGGCTCCTGGCTACGGCCCTAAATTTCAAGATAATCATCAGAGATATTGAATAAAGGGGGTTGTGAAGATAATACAAAGCATGCAAGTCAGGAGAATCTGCATTGCCATAAAAGGACTCGAGCGGTGCAGAGAGGGCGAGGAGGAGGGTCTCAAGCAATGGTGGACAGTACCAGCTGACTGATGGAAAAACTCTTACCTGCAGAGGATTAATAAAAACCATTCCAGAGAGGTTCCGTGTAACCCATCGGGACTGATTTATTCAAAGTAAAGCCAACTTTTCATCAGCTTTTCTTTAGAAAAAAAAAGGGCGGGGGTGCATTTGAGTCACTGCCCTTTATTCAATTACCTTTAATTCTCCCATTCAAGTGGCTCTTAGTAGTTTCCACTAAGCCATCCAATCCTCTTCTGCTGCACCACAGGTAACAAACCCAAACACGCGCTTGTACGCCTCGCTCTGCTCGCATGTCCATCAAGTCCAGACATAATGATCATATTTGTGCAACTCAGCCTCATAATTCCCAAACACTAAAGAGAAGCTAAATACACACCTCCTCTGCTGGCTCCGTGCGTCTCCTTGAGTCTGCTAGCAATTAGCAAATAGGTTGGTGCAAGTCCATTGTTTGGACTGCCCGGCCTCTCACGGAGATAATGAACCATAATCGCTGACTGACGCTGTAATTGCTAAGGTGTATGGTGACACGACAGCGACGCAATTACCTCGTTTCTGACATTAATGCTCTCATTAAATGATGTCATCGAAACATGACTCTCTGCATACATGCACACACCCAAAGGGCCTTGCTTTTGCACACACACACAAATAACCACAAGTCTTCTCACAAACAATAAAATGATATATTTCTGGAAAATGACCTGGCATGTTGTGCTACTTTTAGCTTTTCGGTCATTTAAAGGATGCAACCCATGTAAAATAAATGTTTTTACCTAAATAGGGGTGAGTGACACCTGTGCAAGCCGTTCAAATGTATTTGTTTATAAAGTGACAGCAGCTACTGGTGGTTTAGTCACCGTTTACAGGTTGTAAAATATGTTGAGCAAATTTTTGTTATGGTTTTATTGTTACACCTAAATCTATTCACATTGATTCTCTTTTCTGGAGCCATTATTGCGCTCATCCTTCAAAGAAGTCCAGATGTATGCAGAGATCTAACTTTGGATAACTATGACCTGGATATATGAGTCTCCATAGACACCGCTCACCTGAAGCAGCACCAGTACACCCCCACAGGGTATAAAGCGGATAGGAAGATGAATAAATGAATGAATGTGTGTGTCATTAATTGTGTTTCTTACTTACTACCTGAATCAGCAAGTTGGAGACTCAAACAAAACATATTTAAATTAAAAAAGGCTACTTTGGTGCAGCTTCTTTTAAAGCTACTGGGAAAAAAAGAACAGTTTGTCACTAGCTCGTGGTCCTGGCTCAAAAAAAAAAAAAACCCAACAAGCTGGAAAGTGCCTCAGGGATTATAAAACCAGAAAGCAATTGAAAATGGCAATTTTTCATCCCTGTTTCCAAATTCTGTATAGCAATTAATCTGCCCAATTTGATTATGAACGGCACAAATTAAACAATAAAGACCTGTCTAATGAGGGATTAATTATGGTTAGCGGGAGGGGAGCGGGATTGAGGCCCCAGTCATACGTCAGTGTCTCCTGCAGACAGCGCAGAGCCATAAGGAAGACAGAGAGGCTTCTCATCCATGTGGTCCCACACTGATAGGACCCCCTCTTTACAGATCAGTAGATCCACAGCCCATGGAGCCCATAAACAGCCTGGGCATAATTGAAAGTGCCAAAATCAATACTGTTGACAGGCCTTAATTAAATTAAATATGATTCCCTCGGGAGTGGGGAGGGATGTCGGGGGGGGGGGGTAGCACAGTGGGTTCATTTCACCTCACTATCTCCGTTTTTTTTAACCACGCACACCTCCTACCATCCATACCGCTTTAACTTTATCCTCCCACCTTCCGCTCCTTCTTCTCATCCTTCTCAATATAATTATTAAAAATATCATTATTTCACCAATCCTTCAAATTTCCTATAA
>CAAE01014663.1:78684-94442 GCA_000180735.1 Tetraodon nigroviridis | reverse complement strand
CACAGCTGCACTGGTGTGGCCCAGAACTTAGATAAAACCTTTGCAATAACACATAATCGATGTAGCACTGGAAAATAGAAAGAGATCAGACGTGAGGAGCCTACCATCGAGCAGATGCTCCTCAATGTGGCACATGTAGGCCTTCTTTGAGAGTTTAGAATAGAATAGAATATATTTATTGTCCAACAATGGAGAAGTGCAGCACATCAAGAAATATATACTTTAAGAGGAGACATAGAAACAAGAATGAGACAAACAAGAAGATCAAGAATATGGCAAGCCTTCACAAGCCTTGAAGGGGCTGTAGGTAAAGGACCTTTTTGATTTTTTTTTTTCTAACATCACACTCCTCAACACGTCAAGCTTTGCCCACATTTACCGAGGAATCGCTAAGCTGGTGTCAGAAAAAGGTCAGTGACAGCGGGTGGAGGCAGACGCGGGACGGGGAGGGTTAGCTCGGATGGTGATGGGGTGACCGAGAGGCTCGACCCCCTCTGGATAAACTTGAGTTGCAGACTGTTGAGACTTGTGAGATTAGGATGGAGCCAAGTCTGCTCGGCTGCGATCTGGAGGACGGGGCAGGCAGCGATGCTGTCTCCCTCTCCCCCTCCTTCTTTGTTGTTTTGATTTGCTTTTGTTTGGCCAGATCTAAAGCGGGAGGGAATGAGCTAAAATGATGAGCTTAAGGCTTTTCTGAAGGATGGTTTATGTACACGGAGTCACTGGAAGGGCAAGGCAGAGAATTTGTGATGATAATATAAAATAGCTGAGCCAGACCAGTGAATAAATCCTCATGATTGCATTTCAGAATCTTTTTTTTTTTTTGGTTCCTTTATCTGATGTCTATTCTTGCAGAATCAATTTCCAGCACAATTACCTACAGTTATTTTTCCAGCCTATCGCGATGGAAATAGGAAATGATACGTTTTTCAGGGAAACCTTGTTTTATGGGAGATGAAAGATATTAATGGAAACTTCAAATGAATCATGATCTTTTTACATATTTAATATGTTTTATTTTAAAGAAATGCTTCTGCTAAGATTGAGTGATGTTTTAAATTTCTTCATACAAGAATTATCACTTGTCTTCACTGCAAAAATATTATATATAATATTTACGTATTATTATTGAATATTATTGATTTAATATTATAAATAAATATTTATTTAATATTATTGTTAAAATATATCTTTTCACTAGATTTTTATAATAATATTAACAATATTAAGAATAATAAAAACGTCGACCTGGTTGTTTCATAGAAACTGAATAAAATCTCAGCAGTTTTTCTCTTTTAAACCACCCCACACCCCACCACGACACACACACACACACACACACACACACACACACGTGTGTGTGTGCAGTGCGGCTGTCAGCGTTTGGACGCTGCGCATCATTTCCTTCATCATTAAACGTATTTTTAAATCCCCTTGTGCTCAATTACGAGGATGATTTGTTGCTTGAAGTAGCCCCTTGCTCGTAATTCGCTTATTAAGCATTTCATTTAAGACACAATTTAGTTCCTAATCGACAAGAGCACTCGGCGTTTGAAAAGCGCAAATAAGGGGCTTATCAACATAAATCCCATGATTTGTCATTAGTTAATCAGTGCATTTATATGGTTTATATCATATTAGCCGGTTGAGTGACTTTCAAATGATTGGACTGTGCTTCCTGTTTAATGACCTGAAAGAAATCAACTGACGATCATTTAATTTCACACGAATACTACTGGTAATTGAGATGTCCCTAAATGGAGAGAAGGAATGTATTTTTTTTGTTTAATTTGTAGCATCATCAGTTCAAAGGGCGGGGGGAGAGAAAAATTGATGAACGCGCAATGCTGCAGCCATGATAAAATAAAGAAGTCATGGAGAGGTCAGGGGTACGTCAGGTGCGTGTGCGTGGTCGATATGTCATCATAATCAACTACAAATAATAATAATACTAATAATAATAATAATAATAATAATAATAATAATAATAATAATAATATCGTGCTGCAGTCCCAGGGGTGTGTGCTGATGTTAATCGGAAACACTCCACCGACATTTTAAAACACCAATTAAATAAAAACGTTCTGTGCCATAATTTAAAAAAAAAAAAAAAAAAAAAAGATTGTAAAACAAAATGGTCGGCAAATTAAGTTGTCTCTGCTGAAAAAACGATTACCTGGTAAAGCAAATATTTCCCCCTGAGCCCCAACTCTGCTCCCTCCCCTCCGTCCGACATCGGCTGGCGACAATATTTTAGTCAAACCGCAGAGGGTTTTTCGTGGCCGTGGCGCGTTGGTCCCGCCTGTCATCCGGGGGAAAGAGTGGCCGTAGGGGAAGAGAGGAGTGGAGATAAAAATGAGGAAAATGACACCCTTTTTAACCTTTTTCCTCCTCCTCCTCCTCCTCGATGTTTGACAGAGTTTTTAAGCTCTCCGACTGCATCTGTCCGCTCAGCTCTGCCTCTTTTAGGTGCTCTTCCTCCACGCGTAAGCGGGGTTCCACGCGTAAATGGACACCATCTTATTGTCTGATCAAAGCATAAAAACTGACAGAACTTTTCTTACCACCCCTCTGGTTCATATCAAATCAACACCCTTCGCTGCGCTACCAGATTTTTATTTTTTTTTCTTTCAAATTGTGCGTCATCATTTGGGTTGGGATTAAAATCCCGGGAGCGCACGGAGAGTTTAGGACGCACCTGCTGCGCTGACGAGGCCACCGTGGGCAGGTGAGGCCACCGTGGGCAGGTGAGGCCCCCGTGACGCACCGACCCCGCGGGCACCGTCACTTATGGCAACAAAGCGCTGCTTTCCGCCTGATTGCGCTAATTGCTTTGAAATTAGATACATTATGTATCATTTGCAAAGTTTGAGCTTTGACAATAAAACCAGCCTTTCCAAATGTTATCCACAAAAGATCCAGAGATCTAAAAAGCTTTACGCGGACGAGGATTTCTAAATAAAGGAGGAGCCGCGCCGACTCGCATGCCATTAGTAATAAAGGAGTTATTAACTTGTAACAAGTGTTAATGTTTTGCCTGAAAGTGCCTTTTGACACCCACGCCGCCTTGAATGGGTTTCCACTCCGCGGATACAGAGCGTGCGTGAAAAGAGCAAAGACAACTTTCAGAGGAGGCAACAATGGGCCTTTGTGTAAAGTCCCTGCCTCCTGACCGAGAATCAAAATAGTTTATAAAGCGAAATAAAGCCCGACGGGCCTCCGGTCGTTCAGCGGCCCCGCTCGGTCCTCGTCTGCTGCCTGGGGATTGAAATAAAATGGTAATCGTCCTCTCCACGATACCAAAGGCCGTTGTTTGGCATGCTAATCACCAGCAACTTTGTAGCTGCTCCCTTTAATCACAAGACAAATAAACAAACAATCACCGGTTCATTCTCTCCTCCGTCCCATTGTGGCGTCATCAACCAAATCAGAGCACAAGGAATTTATTCATTCATAGGAATTCATCATCCTGGAATCATGTGCGCAACAGCAGGAGCGCTGAGCGTTTCCGCGACACCTTATTTCTCCTTTTTTTTTACCCCCTTTTTTCTTTTTAAACTGGGGTTTTTAGGAGGCAGGGGTTGGAGGGTGGCGAGCCCGGAGGCTCCGGGGGCTTCAAAGTCCCGGAGAAAGACTCCCGCTGCAGGTAGGAAAGAGCCTTTAAGTGTTTCCAAACGCTGGGTCTGCGCTGCCTGCGCACGCGTCACGCGTGGGAAAGAGCAGTAAAAAAAAAAAAAAAAAAAGATAAATAAATCAACAAAAACCCAGGTAAAATTAAATAACCTTCGAACTGAAAACGCCAATTTTAAAACCCAAATTTTTTTTTTAAAAAATAGGAATAATAAAAAAAAAGCCCAATTACAGCTTTCAAGTCATGACCATTAATATTGAAATAAATATTTATCCCAAAATGCTGTCAGCTGGAATTTAAACGTTTGCTAGTGTTTTCAATTGAAGAAAAATACTTCTAAAGGAAGAAAGAGGGAGAGATTTAGACTGGTCTAATAATAAATGCTTCCTCCCGAAGTGGGAGATGTGCGACGCGACTCCGCAAGCAACACCTCTGCAGGGATCTGGGATCTGGGATCTATCTTGGGAAAGACTCGCACCGAGGAATCCTTTTGAGTCCGTGGACTCTGTGAACGTGCCAGTGGGCGCTGACCTTTTCCCTCGGAGCGGCCTGCTATTACACCGGACTATGGCGCTCGCCTGAATGGGTGTTTGTTGGCGTGCGATGTGCTGGGAGAAAGAGAAATGTTCAGGCTGAATGGCTCAGTGTCCCTGGGCTAGGGCAGGGTGGAGGAGGAGGAGGCGGTGCCGCGCTCCCGGTGCGGCTTCAACGCTTTCAATAGTCTCAGAAAAGTCCAGATCTTTGAAGTGCGCGCTGCTGGCGCCTAAAAACAACATAACTTGTCTGCCCATTGAAAGACTGACAAATCGTGACAGATCGTTTATACTGATGACGTGGAAACTCTCCAGAGACGTCAACGTCAAAAAGAAGGAGGTATTTTCACCGTGCGCGCCAGCATTTGCGAAGATTGGACTGCAAATAAACGTCCTGGTGGGGAAAATGAAATGGATGTGACCAAGGTGGGGTGGGTCCCGTGATCCTTCCCCAAGCCCGGTAATTACCCCTAAATAACTGCGATCTGTGCGCGTCAGTCTGATTAGAGCCCCGCGGCCATCGTGGAACAACAGCCCGCAAGAGGCCCGCTGCGTCAGGACAGGGCAGTAAAGTGCGCAACGTTGAACACAGGCTGTTCACAAACACGCACAAAGTCAGTTATGACAGCTGAGGCCGCGTGATTTGGGCAAAAGATGCTGAGAAACGTGACACAAAGCTTCTGATCGGATGATAAAATGACATCTTTGAGGAAGAATTCAGGTCTTGGTGAAACAGGCTAGGGCGATTTCGCGTTGTTTTGGGATTGTCGGGAGCGTGTTGTGTTAAAAAAAAAAAAGCAACTATTGGGAACTTTCCCACTATCTCTCTCCTCCTCAGAGTTGCGTGGGTCGTGGGGGGTGGAGGGGTGGTGGTGGCGGTGGGGGCAGGCCCATCTCGCTCCTGATTGGCTGCTTTCTTCTCCACGCCTGCCTTATTACAGCCCTGCGCTCCGGTTTGGTCACATAAACATGAGGATATCCTGACGAGAGGCTGCCCGGCGCAAACCCCGTGAAAGTCTTTTTTTTTTTTAAAGGAAAACTCCATCCACAGAGTCAACAAGTCGCCTCCTTTGTGCCAGGCCCGAACTGCATGGCCCCATCGATCGCCATGTCAGCTCTGATGGCTGGTTTGAAAAGCGAAGAGCTTCCTGCGCGCTCGGTCCTCGTCGGCACAGGCGACATGACGACCAGCCTGAGTCCCGCGGAGGAGAGAGGGAAGCCCAAGGTGGCCATTCTGCCCTTCAGCGTCGAGGCGCTCATGGCTGACAGAAAACCCAGCAGGGAGCTCACGTCACCCGCGGGTGCCACGTCCGTGCCCGGGACGTCCCAGGTGGTTGGGAACAGCCCGAGGATGGGCGCGCTCGGCGGCGTGGAGACTTCAGTTCCTGGTTTAGCCATGAGTCCGTTTTCCGTGGGCGACATCATGAACGTGCCAGAAGACGTGTTGATGAAACCGGAGAGCCCGGACAGTAAAGAGAGGACTTCGTGGATACAAAGTCCCAGATTCTCCTCGACTCCTCCGCGTAAGTTTATCAAACGCAGCTTTTTACGCATTCGGTAACTCGACCTCGCTCTTGTTTGGACACAATGTCAGCTTACTCAACGAGCTTTTGTGACATTTTACAGGAAGGCTGAGTCCGCCGGCGTGTCCCCTCCGGAAACACAAGACGAACCGAAAGCCCCGGACCCCCTTCACCACGTCCCAGCTGCTGGCCCTGGAGAGAAAGTTCCGCCAGAAGCAGTACCTCTCCATCGCAGAGCGCGCAGAGTTCTCCAGCTCCTTAAGCTTGACGGAAACCCAAGTGAAAATCTGGTTCCAGAACAGAAGGGCCAAGGCCAAGCGGCTGCAGGAGGCGGAACTGGAGAAACTGAAAATGGCTGCAAAGCCCATGCTGCCCCCCGCTTTCGGGATTTCTTTTCCTCTCGGTGCGCACGTCCCGGCGTCCTACGCGGGGACGCACCCTTTCCAGAGGCACACGCTGCCGGTTTCCCCCGTGGGACTGTACGCTGCTCACGTCGGATACAGTATGTACCACCTGGCCTGACAGGAACGGAGGACGAGTCAGGTGGCGTTGACCGAAGAGGGGCCCCCCCGGGGGGACGGTTCGAGGCGAGGCGGCGCCGTGTCGAGGGACCCTCCGGCTGCGTGATCAGTGTTACATTTTCCGTGCGGCCATGACCTCCCAAAAAACAAGGCATGTCGAAGTTCGCTTTTCCCATTCAAGAGTAAGTTTTCACACTGCAAATCAAACCCCCCAGTCACTTATCTGAAATCTGTTTCAGCGGACCTTAAAATCCAAAGCAACCGAATGAATCGGCATTGACACGGGCCAATTGTTTTGAGGGGGGAAGTTTTGACTTTTTTTGTGGACTTTAGTTGAGGGTAAGAGAGGGAAAACAGCCCCCCCCTCCCCCCGCCCACAGCCTCCGGACAGCCACGCGTTGTACGCCGGGCCCGTGCGTCACCGCCACTCTGCCGCCTCCGTCGTCGGCTCACAGGAGCGGCTCCCCACGCTGCTGTGGCAGCCCCACAGACTCAAACGCAGCTGGACCTCGGTGCCAACAATTTTTTTTTGGGGGGGCTCTTTTTTTTCAAGGCTGCGGTTGCTGCAAACGCCAAACTTTTATTTTTTTTTCTTCATTTGCATTTATAATAATGCGTAAATATGGGTAACTGAATTCAGTACGAGCTCTTTGAGATTTTGGGGAACCACAGCATTTGTCTTTAAAACAGCACTGTCTGTTGTTGGAACGATTCCCTTCGAAAGGGAAATCTGTACTGTAAAATACTGTATATTTGAAGAATATCCTCATTTATATTATGAATATATTTGTGATATAACTTAATAAATTGTTTATTCTTTTTCATGAATCCGTTCTGACTCCTACTGACACGCACACAAAAACCTATACCATATGGTAAGGGAACTCTTTCGTGCGGGTTGCGGGATGGGAGAGAAATGTTTTCGGCTTTCATTTCATAAAAACATGGGAATTAAGCTTTTAAAGCTGATTCCGTCAGCAGGCGCGGAAGCGCGCACTGACAGCGACTCTTTGCATCCTGCAGGTATTCCAGCGTTCAGTCCTGATGTTTGCTGGAATGTGTGGCCCCAGCTGTCGTCCGTTGCTCGGGACCAGACTTCGTTCGGGGAGCCGAGGAGGACGCAGCTGGAGCTGATACATATTGGAACTCGTTTCTGTGGGTTAAACTACGTGTAAACAAGCCTCCGGAGTGTAATTACGACTCTTTAGGGTGTAAAACGAGTGCGGTGACACTCCCATTGCGCAGAAGAGAGAGTGCGCCAGATTACCTGACTTGCATTTCTCCGATGAGCTGCGTTTCTGTGTCTTTTTTCTCTCACGGATTGTTCGTGGGGGTGAAATTACAGAGTCTGCGAGCGGAGTTTTAAGGGCTTTCTGCGCCATTCAGGCAGGGGGTTAGACTGCTGCGAAATAATTGCTGTAATGAGCAAAGGCAATCTGCCGCAGACAGAGGCCGGCTCCAGCGTGGCTGTAGCTCCAGGCAAGGCGGAACTTTTATCATTCCTAAAATGTCAACCAGGGACTGGGACGGGCAGCTGCGCTGTGATTTCCTGCTGTCAAGCTGCTGTCCTGAACAACAACTCCGGGCCGGTTTCACCCCAAACCCGCCTGTCACCTGCACCGCTGCCGAACTTGAATATTTAGACTTGGAAAAAGAAAAGAAAAGAAAAGAACAAGCTGTTTTTTTCCCCCTTCAGACTCTGACACCCCCTGTTATCTATTTTAAAATAGGGCATAATAGTTCAAAATAAGCGTAAACGAGACTTCACCCTAAAGAAGATGTTGAAATCCAGCTCTGTCTCCTTTGTCTGTCCTGCCGGGAGCTAAAAAAAAAAAGACAAATGTCAGCGTTTGTATCAGTTAAAAGATCACAGGGGGGCCGTAAACCCTTCCTGATCCCGGCAGAAAGGTAAATGGGTTATTATAGTCGTCTACAGAAAAGCGCAGGAGTCTGCAGACTTGTTACAAAGACGCATAAAGGTCACGCGTTATGGCTCCTATTTTAAGAACAAAAGGATTGATTTTATTTTAATATTTTAAGAGGTATCTTGATTATAATGATTGCTGTTGTAAAGGTGTGTGTTTGGGAACATTTACAACAGTAATTCCAGATTAAATCAACAACTCGCTCATTCCTGATCATTTACGAGGCCTCTAGATGTTTCTATACCACAGACAAATCAGTTAAACATGAAAGAATCAATAATAAAAAAAGACATAATATTTTAGTTTATTTTTCAAAATACCAAACTGGTAAAGGTCTGTCCTAAAATAGCAGAAAAAAAGTCGTTGATATTTCCGTGGAAGGCATTAAACAGCACGTTCAATCAATCAATTAGTAAATCAGACACTATTAATATTAATATAAAGAATTAAAATACTACACACCACCTTGTACTTAGACTCAAACAAAGAAAATTGAATAATGATAATAAAAAAAAACACAACAAGCAATGTTTTGCTGAAAATATCACTGTGCAACAGAAACTTTTGGGGAAAAAAAAATCAACCCAGTGAGTTTCTTTTTTTGAGTAATTGAAAATATGTCTGTCACTCTTACCAAAACACATATTTCTATGTTTAGGAGCTTTTCTCTCTACAGGAAGTTTGAATTTAAAATAAAAAACATCGGCAACCAGCATGATTATCAATATTGCAGTAGGGAAACAGCAAATTCCCTGTTTCTTTGTTTAAAAAAAAAAAAGTAAAATGAATGATCTATAAAACAAATGTTGAGCAGAGTCACTTTCCAACATAATTAGATTAAACAGAGTTCTGGTGTAAAAAAAATAAACTGGTGCAATAAATAATGACAAGCAGAACAGCTGAAGTTGGCGTTTTGTCCATTAGAGGGCGCCAGTGTCGCCGTTTCGACGAGATTTTGCCATCAATCTCCTACCAAAGAACAAGGTTGCCTCAAAAATGATAACAACAGTTCGTTTAAATGTTTATTTATTTTAGATACGCGATGTCTTGGATCTCAGGTCAATAAAGATTTATTTTTCCGTAATTTCCAGCCCGAAGCGTTTTGCCAATATGGGAAAATAATAGCAGCATTCTCTAATGTGGACTAATGAGGCAACATTTCTTTGAAGGCGCAATAAAAGTGTTAAATGTGATGGAAAATTGCCCGGAAAGCCCATAAACCAAAATAAATCACAGGCTGAATCATTACATGTAAATAGTTGAGTGATCTGTCATTTACAAGGCCGTTTATTTTAACAAAGCAAAGAGTGATTACTGTCACCCTTCGGCGAAGTTTTTCAGCGGTTTATTGAGGGAGAATTCGGCATTTTAGGTGTAGCGTCACAGCACATTAAAACAGTTAAACAGCCAGGCCAGCCTGCAGTTTATGTTGTGCCCTTAATTTGACTTAATGAAAGAAAATAGATCCTGTAATGACGATCAACGATCGGGGCAGCTTTACAGCTTCGCCACGGGCGCTTTTCTCCACACACACACACACAAGCGGCTGCACAACGTTCGACACTTTACGGGTCTGGTTGCTTCAGCAAAACACACACGCAACACACAAAACACGCAAAAAAACCCCACCAGGATCGAAGAAAAAGCGACAGGCACCGCCAAGCCTGGAATATTCCAGATAGACGCGCATTTTACGCGTTGAATGAACGTATCGGTTTTAGGGTTGGAGTCGTCCCTTTGATGCAGCACAAAACGTTTAACATTCCTGAAGACCAAATGAATAAATTTAACAGCTAGAAATCCATCAAAAAGTTAAACATACACTTAAGTGTGTTTTTAGTATGTTGGCGTAACAGATGGAAAATACACTTCCCAAATATGGCCAGCAGGGGGCAGCAGATACACTCAAATGACCAGACTTGTTTCCTAAAGTAGGTAAACGTTGACAGAAGGAAGCAGCTCTAGAAAACTAGGATTAATGGGAATAAAAACAATATATCTCATTCTTACCTGGTTTATGGTATTACATTTTTTATTAGCATAAAAAGTTTTATACAAAACAACTATGGAAAAATGCTTAACTGGGCCTCATCGACTTTAAATGAAGGAGTATTTGTCTTGAGCACATTAAAACATGTTAATAGAAAATCTGGTGTCAGAGACAGACAGTTAATATGTCAAAAGAAGCTTTATTACCTAATAAAACATGTATGGTTATAAAGTACGCGTTACAGTTTGCACCATAAGAAGCCACAAAGAAAAAAAAAAGGGGGGAAACCATGAAAACATTGGTAGAAAAACCTAACGGTGGTAACCGCGGTGCTGTCAAAAATGCAGCGTGGTGTTCCTTTAACACATTTATTCAGAGCCGGGGTAAAGGCAACGCCGCAATATTTCTCTTAATGACACCCGAAGCTTTGATCAGCGTGCAGCGGTTAGGCCGCACTCGCAAGCGCCTCATATTAGGGTTATTATTGAGAGGTTTTCCATGGTATGGTTGGCATTCAGCAAATTTCCTGTGGAAAGTTCTGCAGGCCAGGCTGGAATGCATCCACCGATGTGGGCTAACATGTGTCTGCAGCAGGAGGTGTGTGAGGACAGGCTCTGCATGTGCTGACGCATGCTGTGCTTTACCACTCTGGGTGTTTTAGCCATTTCTGCTCATCGTTCCTCCTTCAGAAGCTGAAGCCTGTCCTCTGCATAGTGAGGGGTGCCATGTCCAGTATCAATAGCCTCACAGTCGTCCATGAAAAACACCAAATCCTACCAAAAAAACCACAATCACATGGATGCACAGGCTAAGGGAAACAGCGGCCATGTTTGAGAGGTTCTTACCCGGTAGCAAATCCTGGTGATGATGGTGTGCAGATTCTGCACTTTCCGCTTCAGCAGCATCATCCTGGGACGTTTTCTGCACGACTGGTCCGGGTGGTTCAGCACCACGTACAGAAAGTCCCGCAGTTTGCTGGTGATGCAGGAGTTCTGTAAGAAACAGATATTGGGCAGCGTTTAGATATAATGATCCATATCAAGGCTTTATGCAGATAGGAGACACGCCATTTTACTGAAATCTTTGAGGTTTAACTGTCTCTGCATCTGATCTTATTCAAAAACAACAAATATGTCATAAACAATGAACCTGAGGTGTATAACTAAATGTAAATCCAATTGTCGTTTTTGGATGTTGACTGTTATTGTCATTTAAACGCTTAAATAAATGCCTCATAAAATCACAAGCACCACAGGCTCCAGCTGTAAAAAGTAACCAAAACTTGACCGTCACGGGCATCGACTCGCGTGTTTTTGACTTACGTGCACGTCCAGGAAGATCGTGGGCAGAAGTTTGGCACACGTTTTCTAGAAGTGCGCAAACATAACAGAGCGCGTGAACACATAACACATAATACATGTATGCGTGCGTGTGCGTGTGTTTGTGTGTGTGTGTGTGTGTGTTTTGGGGCGCTCACCGTGCGCTCGGACGTGTGGATCTTGTCCAGCAGAGTCGTGACTTCTTTGCTGAGGCCGAGCGCTCTGGAGTAGCAGGTCGAAGGCGCGCAGTCCGACAGCCGCTGAAGGCAGCACAGAGCCAGAAGAGCTGCGAGCTTCATGGCGCTGGAGCCTGCCGGTCGGCTGAGGGGTCCCCACGATGCTTACAGCAGTTGGCGAGGAGGGCTGGCTGTGGAAAGGTGGAGGGGCCAAAAAAGAAAGAAAGAAAAAAAAAGAAGAAAAAACAACCCACGGACGATGACGCGTTTAAAGGCCTCGGGAAAACACGGGTGTTTTGGCGTTGGAGAAGCTCCACATACCAGCAGAGGTCCCCCCCCCCCCCCTTCCCAGTCCTGCAAAAATCCACCTCTCGCACCTCTGACGTGCCAGCTTCATCGAAAAACAACCTGAAATCTCTTTTAATGAGAGTTTAATCCATTGCAGGCCGTCAATAAAAATGTTTTCTGTAATATGAAATGTTTTTAACGCTAACGGAACAAGCCAAAACTGCACCCTGAGAGCAGTTTCTGCTCTGTTCCCAAAACCAGAGCATAAAAGACCAAAGAGTTTATATGAGCTCGTAAATCACGCTCCAATTTGTAAAAAGGAAATGACTCTGGAAAACATTTGAGCTGCCTTTACTTAAAAACAAATGCCAAAACAGATGGTACACACATTAAAAAAAAAGAAAGCTTTGCTACACAATGAACAGGTAACATAAAGGTTATATTTAATACATTTTATAGCTTGCAAAACAATAATGTGTCCATTTTTAAGGTAGGTCTGTTGGAGCCACTGAGCTTTTCTTTAGATTGAGGAAGTTCTTCCTTTTTCTCCTCGGAGGTCCTGCGAGGTCACATGACTGAGGTGGATCGCGGAACACAAACAGCTTTCCTGCAGTGGCGGGGGAGCTGGGCCCGAGGCCGGCCGAGGCGTGCGTTCCGTACTCCGCCGTGCGCCGGGAACGCCGGGAACGCTTCCCCCGTCGACGCTCGCTTGTGTCGCAGAGTTGCTGCTGTCAGAGCGATCCGCAGTTAAACGGTCGTCCTTCTCTTTGTCTTCCGCTCGCGGTGGTGCCACATTCCTCAGAACTGGGAAACGAGATCGGGGCAGCAGTTTTCCCATCAGGCTTTGCCTCCTCTCCTGGAGTCTTTGAAAGCCGGAGGACAAAGGGGCCGTTGTTAGAGGAGCTGGAGTGTTAAAGTGCTTAAACCGTGCACGTCCCACTGGAGCTCAGCCGGGAAAGTGATGAACCAGCACATTTTTGACAAGGTTTTTCTCACCTCGCTTCGTCCGCGGCGCAGTTCACAATCTGTGGCGCGTGATCTTCGAGCGCATCCGCCCTCAGTTTAGCAGGAATCAGTCTGTTGGTCTTCTCAGCGAACCTGCTCAAACAGCATCACGAAACGCTTAAATAAGAGGACGGCGACGCTTCAAAGCTCCAACCCTCTTCAGCTCAGCAACACCGAAAATCAGATCAGCGACCTCTGACCTCTACGGTCTAATCAGGCCACAGCGGATGGGACTTTTGGGGTGAAATGTCAAGGAATTCCCCTTGCATTCCTGAGTTATTGCGTTCACAAAAAATGGGAGGACCAAAGCAACAACGATCGTGCACAGCTGTCGTCGGCACAGCCAAACGGTAAAAACACAGAGTAGAACATCTGTAAGTAGGACGGAAACATGTGTGTCTCATCTGAGCCGCCAGCATATGCTTTCTCCTTGCATTTAGCAGATTTCATCAGGTACTGGCCAGCATTAAATCAACATAGCAGTTTGTTTGGAAGGTTTTCCTCCTCGAACTGAAGCAGGCTGAGAAAGGGAACTAGGTATCTGAAACCTATTAAAATACGAAACGTCAAATCGGCGAAGAAAATACAAAAACATTTGAATAACCCCTCTTCTTAGAAGGGCTTGGGTCCAAAGGGACGTCCTAAGACAGCGGTCAAGGGAAAGTGTCCTGAGCAGAAAGTGAATAAAATGAGCGGAATTCTTCATCTTTTCATCTGAGCGGTGTGAAAATGTTCCATACGGAGCAGCGTTCAAGCGGCGATGCTCGGGTTACATTTAGCCGTATTTTGGGTTTCTTTTTTTTTTCTTCTCTTCTTTCTTGCAGAGAAACAGAACTTGTTTTTGCTGATAGTGACTTGACTTAGTGCAGAGCTTGTTCAGGGCTTAAACCTGTAGCGTTCTAGGGCACTAAGAGGATAACAACATTTTTTTACATTTACGTGCAAGTACAAAGGTCTTACTCTGACTGCTCCTGCTCCGCTAATGTGGGATCCTGCTGCTGCTTGGAACGGAGGGCGTCAGTGATGGAGAGGAGTTCGCTCTCTGGCAGGACGGGGAGGAGGAGGCGCAGAGCCTCCAGGAGAACCTCGGCAGACACCTGACTCTGCTTCACCAGCTGAGATGCAAACAGCAGATCCTGAGAGGCAGAGCAGACGGCACAGCCTTCATTACACCCCCCGCTGTGCCTCTGGTGTGACTTTTTGTTCTTCCTGTTTTGAGTTTTGGTTAAAAAAAACACATTGTTCAGACCTGGTCGCAGTTTGCTTCTAGCTTGGTGAGCCTCATTTGTTCTTTTAAATCTTCCATGGCTTGAGTGTTACAAGTCATTTCCTGCAATCTGAAAACACAGTCAAGAGTCATGTTCCACGAAACCTCCACCACACCCGGCAATCCTGAGACAATCCTCTTGTGACAGCTCACCTCTCAGCCAAGAGCAAGATCACCTGCTCCCGCTTGTAAAGAGCATCCTGGACGATAGACGCCATCAAGCAGTCCCGCTGCACTTGGAACAGCCTCTCCTCTTCGCGCTCATCACAGTCAGCCGCTGGATCCGACTTTGGCCCGGCCCGAGAGGTTAAAAGCTCTTCCAGCTCTGTCCTCTTCTTCTGGAGCCGTTGTTCTGCTTCCTCTAGAGCCTGTGTCAAAAGTCAGTTTGACAAGCTAAATTAAAGCTAACCTAACAACAAGGTAACCTGAGGTTTTAAACGCCGCCCACCAAGCAGTGGTTTTGTATGCACTGGGCCATATTTTGTCTGTCCGGGTTCTTTCTCTCGCTGAGGTTCTGTATGAGCAGACCGTGCAGAGTGAGCGCGGCCCTGGTGGTCTCCAGCACTTTGGTATTCCTCTCAGCCTTCTGGTAATGAAGTGCCGCCATCTGCATCGCCACGCTATCCACGCCGGAGCGCAGATCATCCTCCCGCTCCCTTTGCATCTCTTCCTTTACCTGACATAATACAGACAAGGTTATCTCAGTCACATTTCATGGTATTACGACATTTCTGCTGATGAGCTCCACCCTTTCAAGCAATTAACTAAACATTAAAATTGACCTCGCATAAGAAAGAAAAATTACTTTATTCATGGCGACGCTCTCCATTTCCTTTAACTCCTGAAAGAGTTGAATTCTGGCCTCCAGTCTTTTCTGGAAGAGCAGCAGGTCAGCTGGCGCAGTTTGCTCTCGCTTCGGTCTGGTTTTCCATTTGACTTGGAAATTGATCTGCAGAGAGCGTCGCATCCAAACCGCAGATGGGCGAAAGTCAGTAAGCAAGCTGTCGCAGTTTTGCGACTGTGCAGTCAATGCCGTGTGGGCTGACAACGGCTGTGCAACCAAACAACAAATTCTTTTGTGGGGAATTTATTTTTCGCTGCACAGTTTAACGTCGAAGTGACACCAATAAAAAGGCATTTATGTTAATGTCTTTTCAAAATAACAGATTTCTTCTTTGTCTCTTCTGACTTTTTCATTTAATATTTCTACACATTCCTAAATTTAAAAGAACAGTTTTGAAATCATAGTTTAGCAAAGGGATGGGCAATTATTTTGCGGATTGAAGGTTAAGAGGAAATACTTTGAAGAGCCTGTGAATTGGTCCAATTAGAGACGGACGATGACGCTCCGAATCATGTTTGCCCCCATCCTTGTTGAGAGGACATGTTAGCATGTTAGCATGCTAGGTGAAGGGGGAAGGGGGTTTGAACCTTTTTCGAACCAATGAAGCCGACAACACTTCTTAATTTGGTTTTTGAAAAATTGTTGTGAAGACTCTCTGAGCCAGATTAATAAGTTAATCAGCCACATGTGGCCCTGGGGCTTTAGTTGCACACATCGCTTAATCAAAAAGATATGC
>CAAE01014663.1:23056-69854 GCA_000180735.1 Tetraodon nigroviridis | reverse complement strand
GTCAAAAAGAAAGAAGCTCTTCAGGAGTCAGTCCAAGGAGAAGAGCCAAGTCTTTGAAAACAAGCAGATTGACTGTGACCTACGGCAGTTTACAAAGGTTAGAACCTCTTACCCATCCACAGCTGATGGTGTCACTAACTACTGCTCAAGAACAGAAGCAACAGTTTAATCTTTTTTCCAGGCCTACCAGCAGCTACTGATGAAACATAGGCAGCAAATTACAGAACTGGAGCTGCAGCAGGACAACAGAACAGCTGAAATTCTTTGTGACCACTGGAAGGTTAGAAAATCGGGGCAATGTTTTTTTTTTTTTTTTTTTTTTGTATTACGTGTATTATGTGTAGATTTGAGAGTCATCATTACTGGATTCCTTTTTGTTACCTACAGAAGCTTCGTACATCTTGGTCCAAGAGGTTCGGAGAGCTAGCCAAGGATATATTCATCAGATCAGTCCCAGCTCAGTCAAACCTGTCCGCTCAGTGCTGTGAGGAGCTCTGGGTGAATCTGGAGCAAAGCTTGGCTGAGCAGTTACAACACGCAGAATGTTTCATGAAACTGCAACTAGAGGCTATTACAGCTCAGCTGAATGAAGATGAAAAGGTAGCGAACCAGCTACCAAACCATGAGTCGTATTTTGTTTTAACCTCGATGTTTGGCACTGTTTTGTAGGTGTGGAGTGAAGAGACGGCTCTTGTGCAGATCACTCTTAAACATCTAAAGGTTCAGCAGTCCAAGATTCTCCGGGCAATGATAGCCAGACAGAGCTACACACTCAACAGGTGAATTTACACAGATCAACTCAAATACTTTTATTAGCAGAAACAAGCCTACTCCAACAAAATAATGACATTGCACTTTAACCCATGTGCCTATATCCCACACTTAGTATATTCTGTGGTAAAGCAAATCAATGCCAGGGAGTTGAGTTAATGTATTGCAATGCAATCTTCTTTCAGCCAAGGGGGACGTTTGATAGAGGAGAAACATGAGCACCTGTTGGCAACAGTTCAGAGGTTGTTTGTGGTCAGACGCTTTTGTCTGCACCTGCTGCAGGAAATGAGGCTGTCTAAGCTGAAGGTACTAGCTCAGACTGATTTCAGAGCCGCCCCAATGGAAAACCCTGATCACATTCAATCGTGTGCTGGTTCAACTCTCAAGGTAGGAAAAGGCGATCTGTTTATTTCGAGCATGGTCTTCAACAAAATTAAGCACTTTTCCCCGTATTGATAATAGAACAGCATTTCCAGCCTGGCAGAGAAGCACCTGGGCCCAGAGAGTCTCCTGGTGAGCCACAGCTACCAGCAGGAATTCTTGTCTGAGCTGGAAACGGGGACGGAAATTCTCCAGAACCATGCACAGCTGGTGCTAGGCAACGCTCTGAGCCACTCCATCCTGCAAAAAATGGAGACTGACTCACAGTCTGCTCACAAACAGGACAACAGCTTTAAAGTACGAGTTTCTGTTATTTTTCTGCAAGAGTGATTCTATCAGGTCAATAGCATCAGGTTTATGTAAAGCTAACAGGCATCAATATGTTTTCTTCAACAGCACCACTTGACTGAGGCTGTCTCTGAGAGTGTGTATGTAACCAAAGATTCCCTCACTGCGTTGATTCAAAGCTACCATTCCAACCTGCAGGACATTATCAAATGTCATGACTGGTCCAGCCAAGACCAAGGTAAAGTCAGAACCTTCAGTCACCCATCCTCTGTCTGTTTGATGAGATATTGCACAATCACACAAATGTACAAAACTCCCGCTTATTTCTGTGCGGTTACTGGTGTAAATCCTCAGATAAAAGTGACAAACACGAGAACAGCTCTGGGCTGCACGGGTCTTTGCTCAGGGAGCTCCTGAACTGGAGCAAGAAACCCACGTCTACTGAGTTTCAACATCGGTAACACAACTGTTGCTACACACCTTTTTGATGAACGAATGAATAAGTGAATTTGTTTTTTATTCTGCGATGGGGAAATTGCAATGTTCCAGCAACATACATAGAAAAAATAAGTAATAATATTAGGACCTTTAAGAAAATAAAAATATAGCTTACCTATTATATTTACCAGTTCTGTGCTGTATGTGAATTGCAAAACCAAGTACCTGAGCTACAACGTGTAGTACGAATAAAGCATATTGTGTTTTTATGATTGCCAGCGTGGAAAACCACAAAAGAAAGATGCTGGAGCAGTGTGATCTGGAACAGGAGCTAAGATTTGAGGAACTGAGGAAGAAGAAAGTTGTCCAGGATCAGATTATGGAGAGAATTAAAACGCAGCTGCTGGTTCGTTTGTTTTCTCTCCTCTTTGTTTTTACAGTGTAATAGATCCATAACACAACTTAGAGGGCTTTCTGTGTTATTTCCTGTAAGGACTGTGTTTCTTTGTCTATTAGGAGGAAGAAGAAAGCTTCATAAAGGAGCTGGCAGCCCTGGCTCGGGTTTCTGCGCATCCAGAAGAAAGCTGTGAGGAGGACAACACAGGTCCGCACCACAGCACAAACATGTACATCCCAGCACGTGTCAGTGTTTCATCGTGTTGTGTTTCTGCAGGTAATGAGAGCGTTGCTATTCTGGATCTGCTCTCCCTGAACCCAGCCCTGGATCCAGCCTTAAATCCTTCACTGACCCCCACCGTTGTAACTGTGTCGAAAACAAAACCAAAGAAGAGAGAACAAGATTCTCAATCTCACCTGAAATCCTAATTTTTTTGTAGCTTTATCCCAGCTACTTTTATTAAAGAAAAACTTTGTATTTAACTTTGTTTTGGGTTTTTTATACCGCTTTTTCTATGTTTATATAACCATGCCACTACATAGTTGTTGGTATTTGTCTGTAATTTAAGTCTTAGTTAAATTTTTAAATATGTAAAATCTGTTAAATTCCTGTATGATCGCAGATTTAGAATACAATTATTTTTGAAAGTTTGATCTACTTTTTCACCTTTGAGCTTGTTGGAAATAAATCTTGGCTACAGCCCCATTACTTCTCACCCCATTGATTCCTGGTGAATCAGATGATGGATATGTAGTTGTGCGAGTTGTTCGCTGAATCGAGAGATGCCGTGATTGTATCAGAGTGCTAGTACTCAGCAGTGAAAGCCCTTCTCCTTTCCTCTAATGGGGTTTCAAGTGGAATCTGTTATGGATGTTAATGCAAAGTAATGGTGAAAAGTCTGGGAGGGGAGCAGTCAGTTTAGCCTACACTTTAAGGTTTACTGTCAGTTTCAAGATATCAGTTAGAAGTATCAATTAGCTGACATCAAATTTGAAACTGACCTTTATACCTACAGGCAACTTGGACAAGTGATTGCTCTGGCGTCCTGCGAAAGTGTGCTTGTGGAGCTGATCCATTCATCCAAACAGGAGCGTCCAGCCAGGAGTGTTTTGTCAGCCCTCCAATGCCTCAATTAGGGATGTTGCAGCACTCTGATCTGTGGTAGCTGATCTTTGGAGAGGGGAACTTTTTGGATGTATTTTAAGGTCCCTTAGGGGACTGCAGGGACTTGTGGGAAGATGACCTGATTTCTAATTTTCATTTCTGGTTCAACTGTCCTCTCCTCGCTGCTACTAAGAAGGAACCCGACGCAAGGAGAATGACATCGCGAGCCACTCCAGATCAATGCAATATGACTCTGTCCTCATAAATATGGATTTTATAGAGTTTTTATTTTGTCTAAATGGCGCTTTAGGAATGATTTCCTTCCAGTAAATTCAGGTAAGTGGAAATACTCCGAGGAGTAGCTGATCTCTGGCTATACCTATGAATATAATCGGCAACCCATATTTCACTCTCACTGTTCTTTTCTCCATTAAATAGAGCGGCAGACTCACAGCACACACTGTTTTGTCTTCGTGAGACAGTTTATTTTCAGGTGCATGTGATACATGTACTTATGGTATTTCATTATATTTCTGTTTAAATCACCCCGTCTCGCAACTGTTAGCAAATGACAATGTAATGCAATGAGTAAAGAAATGTGGTGTGATGATGTCAGCAGTCAGGTGATTATAGGTTATTTTAGGGGGCAAAAACAAGGTCACTTTCCAGATTCACACTCGAAGGGCTTTTCCATCTAAGAGCAAACTTGGAAAGTAGTTTGTTACAAATACCCTGAAACTGGCATTGTATTTAAACTAAACTTTAAAAAATGCAATCTGTTTTTGCATTATCGTAGACCAAAGTATGTAATGCGGACAACCTTAAAAACAATACGAAAGTCTAATTTGACATTTTTTGGTCTAAATACTGTGTCTTTAGGTGAACCTTCATGGCTAACATGCAGCAACAGGAGTACCCCGATGTCCTCCTGGGGATTCTGGAAGAACTGGCCAGCATGCGTCAGCTGCTCACCTTTCAGGACCTCTGCCGCTTGGTCAGCACCCGCTTTGACTTGGAGCACCTAATGGAGCTTAGAAGTTTGTTATTTGCTGCAGCCAGTCAGGACCCATGTTTCCCAGCCACTCTTTTTAGAGACAGGGTTAATGCCCGTGGTCAGGGGCTGTCGGCCATAGGTGTCGCTGCCGACATTGTGACTATATTCAATCTGATTCAAATGATGGGCGTGGCTTATGATAACATCCAACCAACGAGAGCTCAAACGGTCCTCCCTGTTGACCAATTTCCAGGCCCTCCTTTGCCTGGAATCCACCAACTAAATATTTATGGTCCAGAAAAGGCCCGCAGTCAGTCTGACTCCAGCGACAGGCCTATTGACCAGCACTTGCTGTTTCCAAGATCAAATTACTCAGTCCGCAAGCGAGGAAGTCTTCCTCCTGATCCAATCTCACTTATCTCCTCCCCTCCAATCAGAGCAAGGGCCGTGTCATTCGATTTGCCTCACACGACACATTTGTACCCAACTGGTCAACTCCTCAACGAAGACATGAAGAACATTTACCTGCCTCTGGAAACGGACAGCGAGTCAAGTGGAGATTCTGCTCAGATGGATGTGTTTGAAACTGGACAGGGATCCTCCGTTAACCAGAGAAGGAACATCTTTCGAAAGGACTTTCACAATCAACCGCCTCTGATACCACAAGTAACTATTAACAACGAATCTCCCAGTCCAGGCGTGGGTCAGAAAGACGTTACCAATCACAGTTTTGAAGTGATCCCAAATCCTTATCCATCACCAATTTTGGTTCACCAGTCACCGGAGCTGCGGACTAAACACGAGAGTCTAGATGACCTGCAGGACTCAACATATTTTGGACCTGGGACGATCCCAGAGTGGTCTCCTCAGCATCTAAAACCTCCAAGGAACCAAAAAACAGTCTGGGGTAAAAAGAGTCACAGTCTGGAAGATCGGATAGATCGGGGCACCGCTGGATTTGGGATGGAGTCGCAAGGCAAGGAACCGCCCAGACGCTCATCCCCTGCCATTAGCAGTGTGGTGGAGTCCTGCGGGGGAGAAAGTGAAGACACTACGTTGCCAAGTGGAGGTGACATATTTAAGGCTCAGGGAACCCAGACAGATCCACCAGACCCCCGTCGACTCCGTAGCCTGGTCCACGCTGACCGCCTGTCGTTCATGACCTCATTAGATGATCCCGAATTTGCAGATGACGACATCAGTGCCATCTTTCGTTTCTTAGATGACATAAGTATGTGCGGCTCAACCGGTGTCTTACACTCGAGTGATGGCATAGGGGGTGTGAATCAGGACAACCATGAAGCCAGACGTGGCCGCCTTGGACAACTACAAAGGCTTTTTCACTCTCTGGAAAGCAGTGACGATGGGCTTAAAGCTAGCGTCTGTAAGCTTCTGCTCCGTATGAACCAGATAGAAAGACAGCTGGATTCACTCAATGATGTAAAGGCTGAGATTTCCCAGGTGCTTTCTGCTCTGCAGCGACTGGATGAAAAGATCCAACAGCCTATTAGTGGTGGAGGGCAGAACACCTGTGGGCGATGGCTGGAGCCTCTCAGCGGGGTCTCCTCATTTATGAGCCACCCTTTAACTCCTTCCGATTCATCAGAGCCGCAGCCTCTGTCTGCATCTGGACGTCTGTTTCCAGGGACCAGCACCAGCAGTCTGGACTGGAGTCGATGGAACACTGCTGGAGAGAAAACAGAGAAAAACAAAAGTCAAACGGATTCAAAAAGTAGGAAAGAAGGAAAGAAAAGTGCCTCTTCTAGACGTGCATCTAAGACGCAGCTGGAGGAGAAGATTGTCCCTGATAACAAACAGCCAAACGTCTCAACCTCTGCAAAAGACTGGCCAGTGTCCTTCTCTAAAAATAAAGAAGAAAAGGCTTCACAAGGACAGGTAGAGTGATTCATTTTTTTTTATCGTATTAACTTTGTTTTTTTTCCTCTTAACATTCAATCATAATGTTGTCTTTACCAGTAAGTTTGGATTTTAGTTTCTGTTCTGTTGGTGAGACCACACATGTGGCTGATTAATATCCTAAAGAGATCAGTTAGTGGTTATAGTTTAAACCCTAGCAGTAAATGTGGCAGATTCTTTTGTTGTTACACATACTGTAAAATATACTTGTACATTCAGCTTAAAAGTGTGCATGTGTCATCATTTTTGCATTTTTTCTAAAACCTGCACAAATGACGACAAATGCAAAATTGTGCATTATATATAAAACCTGCATTTGACCCATTTTCTTTCCAGGCAGATCAGACAGGCAGCACAGCTAATCTTATATCCCAAAAGTCCTCCAACCTGGTGGAACAGGTGTTTAACTCATCTTTGTTCCGCCAAAAAGAAAGCAAAATGACAGGTGGACTTACCTCTGGGAAAATGGTGGACCCAAGGATGGTCGAGGGAAGGGGAAGGCCCATATGGACTGTAGATGACAGAGAGTCACGGGTCACTCCTTTGGATTTACAAGTAAGCTTTACTGATTTAAAAGTAGACATTATAGCATATATAAACTTCTGGCTTGTATTGAATTGATGTTTTTAATCAAATCTTCTATTTGGTTTCAAATTTATGTCACAATTCTACTCAGGCTCAAGAGTCTCTGAATCCCAACAACATGGAATACTGGATGGATGATATCTACAACCCGGGCTATGATGCCCTTCTCAGGCGGAAAGAGGCCACTCTTCGCCGGGTCAGGGTCTGCAAGCTGCTTGCACTCATAGGCACTGCCGTGACTGCCATTCTCATTGCTGTTATTCTCATTTGCACTGTGGGGTCATGAAGAGAGAACGCCCCCATCGTTGCCTGTTTTGACTGCATTAACCTCCAACGGCTACAGTATTGGCTGCATGCTGTCTCATGGATGTTCCTGACTGAAAGACTGAGACAACAGGAGCCTGTGAATAGGTTCGCTGCATGCAGGATCTTCATTTTAATTTTATAATTTACCAAAAATCCAGATGATTAGCACTTTGTGTTTTAAATCACATTTTGTGCACTTGCGGTGAATCATTATATTTTACCTTCTTTTAAAAAATCCAGGGGTGGAAAAAGCAGGTTTTCTTTTTACTTTATTATAGACAAGAAATTGCCTAATGATGTTGCTTCTGCCTTTAGCACTGCCTTGTCTGTGTGGATAATTTAGAATAATTCAAATATATCTGAAATTTACATTTTATTTGAAAAAATGTCTATACTTTAAACAGTGCAGGGACTGCAGTTTTATCTGGAATAATTCTGTTTTTTCTTACAACAAATACTCATCTTGTTTTAAAAAATGTATTTTTCTAGCACCCCTTCCCCATTTTTTTAGCCAGGAAGACGTGACATGTTTCCTCTACTAATAAATGTGTTGGAATCTGAGTGTTTATCAGGTGTCGGGTATCAAAAATGGACCAGAGAAATCTTGTTGTTATTGAAGGGGTGAAGGGAAGAGCCTTTCCAGTAACCACTCTGAGAAGGATATTCCACTTGTGATCCAATTAATGGGATGTTTGGGCTGCCCTCTTGCACATTATGTGTTCCAGAGCTTTTCCTCCTCTACCTGCAGAATCACTTAGCCAACCTGAGACAACACTGCTATTATAATGCCGTTATGGCCAGTACTGCAGTCTGGACAAAATCAGAGGTTAACTTTACAGTAAACAGTAATGTCCCACAATTAAAAAAAAAAAAAAAAGTACGGTAGAACTACTTATAAACAGTTTATTTCAAGGCTGGGTGTATTTTGTCCAAAACTGATACAAACTGTTGATTGTGTTGATTAGTCTATGCACTTTATCTTATTCAAGACCCCTATGAGCCAAAGTTAAAGAAATGTTAATGGGGAAGACTTTTTTTTCTGAATCCTTGATTAGTATAATGATTACCTTTATGAGCACAAACACTCACAGGATGTAAAAGGACTGTGTTGTGCCTATTGCAGCCTCTTAAATAAATGTATGCCAGTTTCCCTTGAGGCTGTTTAGGAATCCATTAACCTTCTAGTGGTGCCACTGCGTGGGGCCAGTGCCTGTAGTCAGCACATTCTGCCCGGGCTTTCTCAGATACTTTGGTGCATTAGAGACTCTTGATAATTGTTTTTTTTTTTCTCAATGCACTTAACTACAGACCTTGTCGTTGAAATGCACCTTTTAGAAAGATAGCTACAATCTGTGAACTCATTTTTCATATAAATATTGTGTCTTATTAATGGCTTGGAAACATGTACAGACGTTTTCTTACATCATTCGGTGTGCAACATTTTGTATGATTATGGGGGCGTGTTAGGTTAGGCTGCCTGTCAAATAAAATGTGGTTTTAAAAAAACCTTCCGGCGATGGCTCTGTTGTGTTGAATAGGTTATTTCCCTGGAGATAGCACTAATAGTTTATGGAAGTTAAGATTAGACATGACTAAGCAGCATAAGGAGGATATTAAGATACAGATAGTTATTGATTAAGAGAGAAAGCACTTACTGACTGACAAACTCTATTACTACAAGTCAACTATTAGACCTAATTTGTTTGGGGAAAAAAATCCCAATTTGTTAATAGTACATCCATATTTCATCATGAAATGGATTTAGTGTCTGAGGTTGTCTCTCTATCTTGTACCCATTAACTGATGTACCAGATGTACTCCATCCTTATATACCATCATACCTAATTAGTGGTGCTATCATGCATTAGCGTTACAACAGCATATTGTATAATGTAAGGTACTGTTAAACTAGACAGGAATAAAAATTGAGTAAACCTGAAGTTAATAATGTGCTTAAATTGTACAGTTCATAAAGAAGACCCACATATTGAAAGAATCCAATTTTAAATATCTTGTAGGACAAGGCAGTTCTTTACACTTAATGTATTTACCAAAATGATAATAATTAATAATAGTAATCATTGTTGTTCTTATTGCTGTTCTAAATGGTAGAGAACGGGCTTTTGTTCGAAGAACACGTGACACCTACGTGCAGTTATAAATATGAACAGAGGGTGGCAGTCGAGTGGCAAACTTTGGAACAAATCAGCGAAGAAGAAAAAGCGGCGCTGATTTTGAAGTTTGAAGGGGAACGCGTAGATCAGCGGAGACCGGAGGTGTGGCGCTGCTGATACTTATTTTAGAATAGAGATCGATACTTTGCTTTAATCGCCCAAGGTTGGTCTTTTTGCATGTCGGTACTACCAGCGGAGCTGAAACATTGTACGAGTAAGGTAAGTGATTATTAGTAGTTGATTATTAATATGCTAGATATAGTGTATTATTATCAATGTCGAGCTAGCGTTAGCATGGACATAGTTTCCACAACCGCCCAGCCATGATGTTTGGTATCGCCACCTCTTTTTTAGAATATTATTATGGTCAATATATCGTTATCCCCGCGCATATTGTTTTGCTTCATCCAAAAACACAGTGCAGAAATGCTAGTATTTTTGGTGCTGCTGTTTTTTTTTTTTTTGTTTTTTAACACTATCGGTAATATCGAAAGCTACCGATTCATCACTAGTCTTTCTGTAAAACGTAAACAAACATTGACGACGATTATCAAACATTTCCCTGTACTAACCTAACTATATGTAAACTTTAGCTTCAATAATCTACAATGGAGTCGCCTGTGATAAACCTGTACAGCCAGTTTCAGCTGCTGAGGGCACAGATGGACGGTCTGAATGAGAGCGTTGAACCACGTAAGTTACTTCAACACTTTGTTTTGGAATTTGTCACTTCTGTCTGACAGTGTGGTTGAGATTGTGATGTTACTCACCTCAATAAAGTATTTTTTTTTCTACTGTAAAACTTGAGACATAGTTAAATGTGAGGTCAGTGTTTGATGTGAAAATGCATTATCCGTGACACAAATTAACCAAGGTCATGTTAGATTGATTGATGAAAAGAAACTATAGTATTTTTCTTGTTTCCATGCTCATGAAGAGTGTTCTGTAGAACCCAGCTAAGTGTAGGTTTTGTGGCCTGGTACACATCTGAGTAAATGTGGGAAATGTTCTAATCCATTCTGAAATGCAGAGTTCCTCCAGATGGCACTGAACTTTGAGAACTGTCGTAAAAAGTGGATGCGGGCTGATGAAGAGCTAGTTTCCTGTAAAGAAGTGCTGGCTAAAGTAGAGACGGAGCGAGGGGCCCTGGAGGTCAAATTAAAGCACGCTCGCAACCAGGTTGATGTGGAGATCCGCCGACGTCAAAAGGCTGAGGCAGTCTACGAGAAACTAGTGGGTATAACACTGTAATACGTGCAACATACATCAAAAGTTCCCATGGATGTTATCCTTGTAAATTAAATTGCTCTGTGTTATGTGGATGAAAAAGGAACGACAGCTGCAGCTTATCAGGGAGCTTTTGGTTTCCGATGGTAACGGCAACAGTGTTCATCTGAGTGAGGAGCAGCGCTCGGCCCTGGCCTTCCTCAGTTCACACTCTCAGGCTGCACAGGCTGCCAAAAACATCCTCAACTCCAGTCAAAGGTACAACATACAATCAATGAATGTTTTTTAATTGTAATTCTTTAAACATCTGACGTTACATCTGATGTTGAGAGTGATGTTAAGTATATTTCAAGGCCACACAAGAGTGACAACTTGATTTTGTTCTACAGGTTAACCACCATCAATGAATCAACTACCTTGGTGTCAGACATCAGCTATGACCAAACTGACGACTCACTGGTAAACCACCAAGCTTCAAGTTTTACTCAATATTTTAGTATGCTCGATGTTTGTGGATCAGTACTATGTTGATATTGTTAACTGTGCCTGTAGGAATGGGATTCCTCTGTGATGAGGACAGTGAGGTTAAGAAAACGGCAGAAAAGAGTGAGTAACGTCCCTGCTGAAATAGAAATAAAATGCATGAGGTTGTGTGGTTTCATTAATGCGAGGTAAGGGTTAATGTGATCATCAATTATTAGCATAATCAGTGTAATTACAGAATACTCTTTTTTTACCCTCTTATTCCCTAAGAAATAATAATAAGAGCGAAAAATATGTTTGCAAACATTACCTTAAATATTTTGACTCACAGCGTTCGTCTAGAAGACCAGAAGTCCCTCCTCAAGCGCTGAAGAAACCTCGCTCCACTGGACGCGCGTCTGAAAAGGTAATGCTGACCTCTGCAGTTGAATTACTTGTACTGTAACATTTAAAAAAAAAAACAGATTAATATAAAAAAAACCCCACAAATTTGACAACCAATAAGTACACATCTAAGAATATCACGTGCCCATGTCCAGATCAATGAGTCTATTGTGGCTAAAACTACCATCACTCTGCCTGTGAACGGTGGTGCACTTGAAGCTGTCTCCACCATTGAAACTGTGCCATACTGGACACGGAGCAGAAAAAGTGGTAATATTTCATTTAAAGAATTAGACATTTTTGTTAAGAGCCTTAGCACAGAGTCAATATTTGTATTCACGCGTTTGTCTTCACAGCTGCCAAAGCTTGGACGGATACTACCACCACCGACCAGTCGGAGATGGCCAGCGAGGCCCCCAGCACTCCGGTCCCAGATCCAGTTTTACTGCGCACCCCCGGAGGGGGGAAGAAACACCACTTTATCCCCAAAACGGTACAGCTAGAGACTGCCTATAACCCTGTTTTTAGTTACTTATGTACTAATGGAAAGTGACGCTTCTCGTGTTCAGGTGATCAGGTCTGAGTTCTGTGTGGCTTGTGGGAGGAGAACCAAGTTTGGAAAGATGTGTCTTCGCTGCCAGGATTGTCGGGCGGTGACCCACCCAGAGTGCCGTGACCGCTGTCCCACTCCCTGCAATCCCATCACTGTTAGCACTCCCATGAAGGCCACAGAGGTGCAAGTCTAGTCTGGTTTTTTTTTTGGCTCTTCTCTTTACGATGTCCTGATGTAGTAATCGATGTGTTGTGTTGAGCAGGCCACACTGGCTGACTTTGCTCCTGTGGCCTCCCCACAAATACCCGCTTTGGTTATCTATTGCATTAAGGAGATTGAGAAAAGGGGCCTTCATGAGGTTAGAAGAAGAATCAAGTGCCACAAGTGTCACAAACATGTCCTCCCTTACGTTCATCGTGGGGCTCATTTGTTTATCCTTTTCCTCTGACACAGGTCGGCTTGTACAGAGTCTCTGGCCACGAGCGCTTGGTGAAAGAGCTGAAAGAGAAGTTAGTGAGAGGAAAAACGTTACCCTCGCTCAGTAAAATAGAGGATATCAATGTCATAACGGGCGTCCTCAAGGATTTCTTCAGGAAACTCCCAGAGCCACTGCTCACCTTTCAGCTCAACAAAACCTTCATTGAAGCAGCCGGTGAGAACACCTGTGCCAGTGGGTGGCCCTTTTTTTGTTCAGGGATTTAATAATACAATAATTTGTTGGGGTTTTTTTTTTATTATTCTTTTTGAAAGAAATCATGGATGATGGAAACAGTCTGGCCATGATGTATCAGGCCATCAGTGAGCTGCCTCGACCCAACAGAGACACTTTAGCTTGTTTGATGGTCCATCTGCAGAAGTAAGTTTAGTCGGTTGCTTTAAATGTCACGTGGTAAACGTGGCAAACGGCAATCTGTTAGGCAGAAAGAATGTCTGAACTTTCAAAATGCGCAAGTGTTGCCAACATCTTCATCTGTCTTCGCCCCCCCACCCTCCAAAAGAGTCTCCCAAAGCACTGACACGAAGATGGATGTGAGAAACCTGGCCAGGGTGTTCGGTCCCACTCTAGTAGGTCACGCCGTCCCTGACCCGGACCCCATGACCATCCTGCAAGACACAAGCAGACAACCAAAGGTAAAGTGAAAGGTTGGCCCCCTATGGGCAGTACAGTTGTATCAGGCTTGCTTTTTATTGTAATATTAGAGAAAAACCCTGGATTTGTTTTTGTCTCTAGGTTATCGAGCGCCTGCTCAGTATTCCAGCCAAGTACTGGGACCAGTTTGCTTATCCAGATAATATTGGCATGGACGGTGTTCCCCACACTCCAGATCAAAAAGGTAACTCGGGGTGACACAGTAAAAAAGCTTAAAAAGCACTTTGTCAGCTGTTAAGAACCAAGACTCTATCAAATTATAGTGAGCATTTTGGGACCAGTGACAACTCCAGAGCACCAGAAGATGGTGAAAACGCCTTCCTCTAGTTCCCTGTCCCAGCGCGTTATGCACACCCTCTCCAGCACCACCATGTAAGTCGGATTTTACTCTCACACACGCAAATAGAGGATTTATTGTAAAGTTTGTAACAGATGCAGCTTTGACATGAAGACTGCTCAGTGCTGGTTTTTTTTTCGTACAAATGCTGTTGCTAAAATCAACATTTCTCTCTGGCGCTTTCTGTTTTCAGATTTGGGAGCAAGAAAGCACCAGCCGTGCCTCACGGTCAGGCCAACTTCTTTGCTTCTCCACAGCTAAAGTAACAGACAATGACCAAATTATGTTGCCCTGTGTTCTATCCAGGGGTTACGAAACTATAATATTCATATTTAGATCATAAAAATATGGGAAACGTGCTAAGCAAGATTTAGCATATAACGCTACTAATTTGCTTTCATCAAGTATTGTATGCAAAAAAAAAAGCTTCTAATCAAATATTTTATTCTGCACATGCCAGTTTTTATGTATCATCTCATACTGATATTATTATTGACCAAAACCATGAAGACCTTTGTGATTGTAAGAGGTTTCAAACTTTTAAAGACTAACCAAACCTAAGTCATTGTCTTCTGTTTCTAATATATAGTTTATGTTTGAGGCTACTCTGATCAGCCTTTGCACATGTGATTGTAACTACAGTATCAAGACTCTTCAGATCTGTATAATTTTTATTTCTGACATGTTTTCTATGCAGTTTGCCTCACCAATGAATCTGTTTTTATGATTTGTGACACTTTTTATATTTAACTGTTTTCTGTGACATCAACCAATCACGACACTTTATTGACTTAAGCTATATTTTATGTTAATTCTGATTGTAACTGCCTTGTTTTAATACTATAGTACATTTTGCGCCGCTACCTGCTACCACCGTTTTCTACTTGGGAGTACAGGCCACTAGAGGGCGTCGTTGCGCCAGTTTCAATACACAAGTTTTAACCAGAGACGTGTGTCTTCTGTAAATTATGCTCTAAAGGAGTCAGTTGTTTTCCAATCAGTAAACTACAACACTTACACATCATTAGAACTACAAACGTAAATCATTTGATTTACCAAATCGCTTCTGATATATTTAAACTTTTTTTTTTTTTTTGCTTTGCCGAGGGCCTGGCTGGCTCCCAAATAAAAGTACCTCCTGAATTATATCTGGGGTTTCAAAATGTGAAAAGTAATTTTCATGCACGCTAAGGCTTTCCTGTCCCCGATATTTTCTGTTTGCTGCTCTGTTTTTTTTTTTCTTTGCCAAACACTAGTTCAGAGTACTCACTTTTTGTTGAAGAGATGAGTTTTGTACCTGTGTGTAATACGTAAAAAATTTTTTGCCATTTTATTTTCCAATAAAATGGCAGGTAGTCAATGCTGAAACTGTCTCTAAAAAAATTGATTTTTCTGTTATATTTTAGTAAATAAAACAACTGGCGTTTACTCATCTTGGTGGCTCTTTTTTTGTCTTTATGGAGCAAACAAGTTGATGAAACTTCAGGAAATATGGATCTATAGCATGTGTGAAATTCATGTATATATTATTTTTTTAATAATCACGCATTAGTGATAGCTCATCAGATGCTTAAATTCCCGGCTTATATTTAACACAATTTTCCTGGTGTGTGATTAACGTGCGATACTCTTATTCAACATCTTTATTGGAGAGCAGAGGCACAGCACCAGTTATTCTAAGGCCGACATGGTGCTGAATGATAATGCAATTTAGCTCATTGTTCCAATAGTCATTATAGATATTTCCATAATCTATTGGGCTGAGTGGGCAGGCTGTGAGCTCTAACATTATTATGAAATAAATCATGGGTCATTTGTTCATCTTATAGTAACGCCATTAGCAGTTGCTGTGCAGGCTGCTAAGCTAGGCCCAGTCCATTGACATACATTTTATATGACCTCATTCAATCCGGAGCTCCAGCGACACACGAGGCCTGTTGAGCTTTGAGCGCAGCTGTCGGGCTCCAGCCACACGTGGAGGAGCGCACAGAGGCCCCCTCTAAAAATGTTTGAATTTCAAATCAGCATTAATAGTTCATTAGCTTGAAATTGGGTCTCCCGTGTGCTGATCTGTGCTCCCGTCGGGGGAATTGCGTGTTTATTTATGCTGCGGCGCGCAGCAGACGCTCGGCGGCTGCAGACGACGCTTGTGCGCGATATATCCCAGCATGCATCGGGGAACAGTGATGGAGCTTTACTCTGCTGTGGGACCGGAATGGGCCAAATGAGTTACTGGTCCAATTAAAAGCTCTTAAATAAATTAGAATCTGAGCTGGTAAACATACAATGGCAGCGGCACAGTTTAGCTCCTCTATTTATACAGTCGACTACAGGCAGGAGGAACCACTGCTGCCGTCTGCAGAAGCTCAGAAATCAATAGATTGTTTAATTCAGTTATTGGTGAGTGATTGAACATGCAGCCACTGTGCACGGTGCCACGGCCGTGCAGCAGGCGGCGATCCTTGCGTGAGGTCAGGGCCGGTGATGTCAGCACCTAAGAGATGTTTACTCAATAAGTGCAGTCAGATCCACGCATCTGATCACGTGTGCCAGATCGATATGTTTGTTGAAGCGCAGACTAGTGTTAACCAGACAAAATCTCATTAAATGCCCTGAATTGGCTGTTTTCGTTTTGCATATTTTGTCACTTGCTGGAGGGGGGGAGGGGGGGGGGGGGGGGCAATTCCTCTGTGCTGTTTATTTAGAGAACCAACTGGAAACGTTTGGATGTTTTTAGAATCCAAGTGAAAATTCACTTCTGGGACCGCATAAAAACGGGCAGCGTGTCTCACTTGAGAATAACAAACGCACAAACAGGAGGAAGCAGAAACGGTGCTCTTGAAGCCGCCTGAGCATGTGTTCTGAAAAGTGGCCGTCCAGATTTACTGGTGACACTGTTTTCAGAGAATTATGGGACAGATTGTGATCAATATGCTTTCCATTTGGTGACTTAAACATACAACACTGTCATACCCAACTATGTTCAGCAGGATTATAAAAGCCCTAAAAACAAGTTTTTGTCCAATTTACACCCACCTAAAGCCAGGCAGTTTTTTTTTTAAAACTGCAAATAATTGCATGGCTTGTTGGCTTTCAGTGCATTTACGCTCTCTTTCTCTCACTCGCTTTATTTCTTCTTTTCCAACGCCATCCCTGATTCTCTCTATTTTTCTTTTCTGCCCTCTGCTCCGTCTCTCCACCCCTCCTTTGAATCGAACCATCTTCTCAGCCTGCTACCGTGCGTGGTCGATACCTTGTTACCACAGAGAAATCAATTATCTCGACCAAGCAGCGGGGGAAAGAGGCAATAATGAAAGAATGCTTCTCCTTCGCAGACGATAGCCGTGGTCATTAAATATGAATTTATCATTGGCTGAGGAGATTTATGCAGCCACCAGTTCACACTTTTTGCACCCCTCAATCTGGTTACATGAACTAAACAGGTAAAAGTTTTTAAGGGATCGTGGCCCAATTATCAGGTGTGTTCTAATGGTTTCTGTCATCCAGATGTGCTGGACAGCGAACCAGCTTAACTTTCTGCTTGTTCTGTGTTGATTGATGGCTGGATATATAAGCAGCACATGAGCGGTGATGTGCTGACAGGTAGGTGGGCACACCAGTCACATCATGCCTCTGTTTCGGCCTGTAATGAGCCATTCTGATGACTTGGCTGACAGCTGCTGCAGGAGGAGCGAACAGAATGCGCCCTGCACCAACACCACCAGGGGAGAAAATGTTGCATTTGAGAGGAGAGCGAAAAACGTGGGACTCAGGCTTGCTCTTAAGGCAGCAAGAAATTCCATTTTAATGGGGCACCACAAGCAACCGCCGGCGCTCAGCAGTCTGTTGTGTTTGATGCCAAATTGTGCAGAATAAACACATTTGCAATGGCGTGGTGCTAGTCAGAAACACACACTTCTCTGAGAGAACATCTCCTCATCCTCCCCCCGAACATACCACGAATTAAAACAAATCATCGTAAAAATTGCTCTGATTTATTATATTCTCTTTCTGTGCTCCTCTCCAGCTGTCACACACAGTCAGAGCAGTCTGTCTGTTTAAAAAGGGGAGCTGCACGTCACTAATGAGTGACAACAGGCTGCGTCTGGCTCATTTCCTCCCTAGAAGAAGAAGAAGAATGTCTGGTCACTCATCTTAAACTTACATGCACACAGATGTGCTGCAGAAAAGGACGTAAATGGCTGCCTAAGACACACTTGAAAATAACAAGAGAGGAAGCTGGAGACTAAAAGCAGAGCCTTGCCTTGCAGCAAAACGCACTTTGTTCACTGTCAGATCAAAATATTGATGAAACGATGGCGCTAAATGTTATGAGGTCAGCAAAGTTATTATAACCTAGCCCGAGGCGGACATAAATGTCCTTGTCACTTCATTTCAAGACCATCTGTGTACAGAGGGGTACCAGTGCATGGCCAGTAATATCTTCCCTGTAATCTGACTGCATATTGGACCGCGTCCTCTGGGAAGCATCACTTTTCTCCACAAAAATGTCATTTTAATTGTTGAGATATTTCTGGATCAAAGCAAACACCTGATGTTTTCCACTTATTTTAGCTTGCTTGACTGACTGTTGGATATTTTGTCATCCGAGATCAAACAAATGCCGTAACTCAGTCACGGGCCCTTCTTCTGGAACTCCGGAGAGTGGGTAAGAGATGCTACGCGGCTAAATCTGACCCACATTCCACACTCTGCTTTGGGTTCCTCTGGCCCAGATTCAACCAAAGACTCTTATTGGTGAAAAAAAAACTTTAGATCTCACAAAACAGTCATTTAAATGTTGAAATACAGGACCGTGAATCAGAGTGAATCCAAACTCTGTGCATGGAAACATGTCAAAAGTGCACAGATGACTGTTCTCTGGTGACCACGGATATTCACCTTTACTTTCGAGTTTGCAATTGCTCGTCTCTGCACGGGTCACTGTGAATAATAAATATATTTACACCATTCATCATACTTGACTTTTAAAGTGCACTCTGCAAATGCAATCTCTACTGTAGTCTCTTTTCATGACCATCACTTGAAGCGGTCTATTACGCCGCAACACCTCCACCTAGTCACCTCCAAACAACCTAAAAACAACACTTAAATCAAGCTTCGTTGCAATTCATACCCAATTGAATAAAATACATCAAGTAACAAACGACTTAATGGGGTGATCATTTAAGAAGTCACGAAATCGGAACAAAAATAACCCAACGTTGGAATTCTACCATCGTGCAATTCCCCAGTTGACCACTAGAATGCGCTGTTGCACCCCGTATCGTATTGGTGCTGTTCTATGAAAGAACACACCCAGTAATTTTCCCTGTCTCCAAACCATTCTGTGGTGCCCCTGTGGAAGAACTGGGAGTGGCAAAGTTTCATCAGCGTTTGTATCACTTGAACCACTGAAGCTCTAATATGAAGTTTGGCTGTTAGCTGTCGTGACGGGTAACATCTTCTTCTCCTGGATTTCACCCCTGGGCAAAATATTCTAGTGGGCGGATCGCAGCTCATACAGAAATGTGACATAAGCTCAGAGCTCGTATCTGCCTCAGTGCTCGTGGTTCTGGCTTTGTCTTCATTTTGAGATTGACATTTGTTTACATATATTTGCTTATGCTTCTGCATATGTATGATATAAATCAGCAAAGACAGCTGGGCTATTGTCATTCGTATTATTACCTCGTGTTAGCGCAGAGTGAGGTATATTCTTACAAATGGCTCCTGTTGGTTTATGACACAAGAGAGCAATCTGTTACACTTTTGCCTTTGTTGATTTTAACCTCCAGGTTGTTCCCGTGTTTATCTCATTATACATGTATGATTTTTTTTTAAATTTGCTATTGTAAAAACACCTGTTGCTCTTCAGCTGGCAAACCAGCTTTGAAAAATAGGGGGCTAGTTGGGGCCTCCACCACACGGAAAAAGTGGGAGCCATGTCTTCTGAAGCATGTCAGGGCTACCGGGTGGTGCTTTTTCCAAAGCCAGTCAGGCTCTGTGGTCTTTCAAGCAGATCCACCGCGAGAGTCCCAGAGGGGGGACCCACAGGGCGCCATCAGCGACGCCCTGACCACGTCCTCACAGCTCAGCAGTTATGATCAATACAGAATCAACTGATGTTAAAAAATAATATTCTAAGAATTCGAAATGAAAAAGATTGAATGACGTATGAAATGATTGAGTCCTGTAAGCTTCCTGCTGAAAAATCTCAAAGAGAAGCGATCTCTTCTGTGTGACTGTGTCAACGAGCTGGGAATTCCTAAATCAATGGGTAGCGCCGGAACACGGACTTAGGTGGCGGAAGCAGGTTTCAGGAAGCAGCAAATGTTCTGAACTTTGTCACTGCCTCTCATGTCACTTCTACCAGTAGGAGACCTATACAGTTATGTGGCCATTATTAGAATAAATGTATAAACATATTCATGTGGATTCAGAGTCTTTGTGTGATTTATCTCGACTCACATCCTCCTAAAGTCTGAGGTTCTTGTTTGTAACACAGCGATTTAGCCTCCACGTCTTCTCTTTCTGAGCATGTGTTGTTTTCTAAGGTGAACTGTAAAAAGCATCATTATCGTTCCGATGTTCCGGCTGCGATCCCTGCGGTGAGACGAGGTTGAATATAACATTTGCGATGGATACATGTACCAAACACTTATCGAAATGAGCCCCCTGCACGCCGGGGTTGTTATTTAGCAAACCTCCGTTGCTTAATTCTAATCACGAAATGAGGCTTCCGCCACGATTCTCCTTGTAGTTAGCCGTTCCCCCCGTATCAAAGCAGCCTTTTAAAGTGCCGTTTAGTGCAGGGAGTTTATTTTCAGACAAGCATTATGATTAGAGTTATTCTGAGTGAACTCTGATTGGGGATGTGTCTGCATAAAGGGGCCGAGTGCTCAAAAGAAAGCCACACGAACAAAAACAGGGCGTAAGAAAGGGGTGTTTGAAAGAGGACAGGATGGAAAACGATTTCTGCTTGGGGCACAACATCATTTCTGCATGTGCTGACTGCTCCTGGATGTTCAGACTTTTCTTTTTTGGCATCGACTGACTTTGGTGCTACTTACTGATCTTTATAAACCTGGCAGCCATATCTGTGTTCTTTCTCCCAAAAGGAAAAAAAAATGCTTCAGACCTCTACTCATTCGAGATTTATTCCTCTGTTTCAGTCCAGCTGAATTAGGACACAGCAAGGATGCACTGGATGCTTCCTGGTCTGCTTCCTCATACTGATGTTCAATTAATGGCAACAAAACAAGCTAATATATTAAAATGCCTGTACTTACACTATCAGCTCGAGACCAGCACGAGTCTGAGCGGATTCTGGCTTGTCCGTTAACGGTCCTCAGATGACTGTCTTTGTTTTGCAGGATGGTTTTCTTAGAGTAAACCTGACAGAAGTGGGAGCTGCAGCACATTCATCACTTCTCATTAACGCCGCTGCTTTGTTTCACTTAGCCCCAGTAAGTGACACCGATGTTCACGCCGCACCGATCACACACTCCTTCATATCCTCCTTCCCAGCTGTCCCCTGTCAATCATTTACTGCCTGTTGTTCTCTTAAAATAGAAGCGAAGCCGCCTGCTCAGTGACCCCCTGTCTCAGCAGGGGGTACACACCTGTGTCTGCTTGCTTTTCATTTCTTCTGCCGCGGAAAGTGTTTCTCCGTTTGCTCTTCATCACTTTCAGAACAATGATAATTAAAGTGATCTTTCTACTTCCACAATCTTAACACCAACTAAAGAGATGTTTGCATGTGCCGGTGTGTGTGTGTGTGTGTGTGTGTGTGTGTGTGTGTGCGTTTGTGTGTGTGAAGTTACCACCTGTTTACACTTTCTTCCATTTTTTTTCTTTGGCCCTTTTTTCATCATATATTTTACTGATGCAACCGTGAGAAAAAAAAAAGTATATTAGCTGAAAAAAATATCAGCAACTCCACCTGCGAATCATTATTTTCTGTTTTTAAATGTTTGTTGCCAGAATTGAAGCATTTACTTGACAAAAAAAAAAAAAAATCTGCTGCTGGTTTTTTAAGTTTTTGAAAAAGCCAAATGACAAGGCGACAGAACGCAGTAAAAAAAAAAAAATCAAATGTTTTCAGCTAAAAGCGTCTCTTCCTGTGCATCCATTTCAATACACTTGAGTACCAGACAGCCAGACGCCATCACTGCCGTGGGCCTGAACATGCATAGCTCTGTTGTGACTTTAATGTCCCGATAATCTGACGTTTCAAGGAAATATATATTATCTCCTTCTGCTCAGTCTAAAAGCAAGACCGGATGCTTGTTTGTGTACTTTATATGTTTCTCTCTGCCCAAAATAGTGAAACTTTAGGAGTTCTTACCCAAATCCTCAGTTTGAGAAAAAGACAAGTAATGACCGTGCTCATGGGCACGCTCCAGCCGGTGCCCAGTAACAATCAGTCACATCTGAGGTGCTTCGGGAGGTAAAACATTTCATTTTACAATTTCACTCCAGGATTTTCCATCCACAGGATAAAGACTAAAGCAATGCTCTTACAAAAATTCCAGCCACAGCCATCAGAAATGAGATATGAGATGGTACTTACCTCTTAAGTACACTCTGCGACAGAGATTTCAGAGCCAGGTTCAGGAATTCAGATTCTGCCCTGTGTGAATAAACACATTTGAGCATCACTGCTACACATTTCATTAAAGATGCAGTTTGCTTCCCAGCCTGTTAACCCCGCTGTCACAGTATTAGAGCAAAGAGCAACTTTTCCTCTTTTGGCTGTGAGATTCCTGACCTGACATGAGGCTTCTTTCACTGGAAAACTTTATTTCTCCGCTGTAATTACCGGTTAGTTTGCATCGCACCTCAACCTTCAGTCCAATTTTTCTGCTTCAACAACTCTTGAAGTTAAAATAAACAGGCCATGGCAGATTTCAGATTATATTCCCGCACAAACACTGTAGACACGCTAAGCTGACAGCCTGCTGTCCAAGGCCTGCCGAGGGCGGCGCGATTGCCCGCAGATGGTCAAGCGTTTACGAATGACGTGGGAGAATCCCAGTTCAAATACAGATGACAGGTTTGCGCATATCCGTGTGTGCTCACAGCACACGCATGACGCACATGCTGCACAAACAAAGATTTAGCTGCATGTTTAAGTCATGAAATGCCAAATCAAACACGTGTCAGGTCAGATGTGAGTGAAGGAGAGGGCGTGCTGTGGCTCGCATGAACTACCCACACACAATAGAAATCCCAGAACAGTCCTGTCTGACCTGGCCATTGTGAGTGGAAATATACTTATTTATCTTCAACCTGTTCACATTTTCTGGCATGTTCGTTTTGTTCCTCAGGTGACGTCAAGTTCCACATCGGAGCCAAATCGCGTTTTAATCGTCATCCTTCGAATTTTTGCAGTCAGATGGAAGAGGAACTATTTATCTCCACCAAACGCTCCCTCCTCATTTCTGGTTACTTAATGTCAAAGTGCTGACGTGAAATAGTAATTGGAGCGTTTGTGCCCTCGCCCTGTCTCTGATGCTTGTGTAATTGCGCGCCGTAGACAGCGCAGAGTGTGGCACGCCGGCCCTAATGAACAAAACGAGATCTCTCCGTCGAATGGAAGTACAGCACATGTGGTCAAAGTTCAACACCGTCCTTTCAGTAGCTAATTGGCTGAACTTCTGATCTCTTCCAAAAGGTCCCATCACGCAAGCCCTCAACTTTGTGCCCTTTTTGTTCCCCTCCTGTGACAGCTTAGAGCCAGGAACTGACCCACACTCCTGCATGAAGGTTGAGATAGAATCCACCTGCCTGGTGCTAATTAGATCCCTGACGTCAAGGATCTATCAGAAATCCATATTACTTATGTTCTAATGTTAAACTAGAAAGAATAGATCAAAAATAGAGATAAACAGGGTGTAGAAGAAAGCATCGAGTGTTCCTGAGTGACTTTTTCCCCTCTTTCCCCAGTGTAATTACTTTGTAAAAGTGAAGGCTTAAACGGAACTTGCTTGACCTTTATCCAGCCACCGCAGTCCTCTGGAGAAACGTGGTTAACACACCCACGGTACCATCTTAATCTTGGCTTATGTTCTGTCTCCACCAAAATGGAAAAAAAAAAAAAAAAAAAATCAGGAGGTGACAAGAAGGTGCAGAGCTAATCTTTCTGCAGTGAGGTTGCAGGGACAAGCCGGAGATAAGACCTGGATACCGATAAGACTGGAGACCCCTGCAGCAGAACCACCGGCTGAAAAAAGGGGGCGAGATTCTTGAACCTGATAGAAAATGAAAGGAAGAGGTTCTGGGGCTCCGTGGCCAGGCCTCCCGGAAAATTAATTACTCGGGACCGGCGCCTCCATCTTCAGCACCTGATGACATTTTGGGCTTCTTTGTCTGGCATCAAGATTACGGTGCACAACAAGCTGTCGTGGGGAAGGGAGTGGGGGCTGGGCTGGGGTGGGGGTGGGGGTGGGGGTTGGCGGGGTGACATACCAGCAGATGGAGAAGTCAGTGATGTCGGGTTCTCCCATGTGAATGTGGAAAATGATTGCATCTTTGAGCTTTTTTTTCTTCCATTTTCCAGGTATTTATCACGATCAGCATGTCCTACTTAGTTAAACAAAAGCCCAGATGAGGAGATGAGAGGATGAGGTCACCGTTGTTCTGGCGTCGCACGCGTCGACACAAAGTTCTGCCAGTGCCGCTATCACACCAGGAAACATTCTGCCTCACTGGGAGCCGAACCGTAATTGAATGTGACATCTTAGTGTAACCCCACTGTGCTTGGCAATAACCTGTCACAGAGCAGGGATCTATATTAGGTCATTATTCCATAACCATGAATGTTCACACTTACCTTGTTAAGCCCCTGCAAATGGGGTGGGGGGAGAAAAAGTAGCTAGCGCTCTCATTTTTGCAGACTGCTTGCAAGTATTTGCAGCAGTGTACATGCAGCTCCCACTGGGGCTTATTAGAGGGAATGGTATAGGGCTTCTCACAACCTCGGCGCACGCTCGGCTGTTCCCCGCACAACAGCCGGCGGAGAAAAAGGGGAGTGAGGTTCACAATTACCAGGGCTCACGTCACCCGGACTTCAGACACATTCTCGCTGCTGTGGCTCTGCAGCACCGAGCAGAAAGGTCACTTCCTCTTTTGAAATTCCGCTTTCAAGGATTTTGACGGTAAAGTGGATATTAATCTGCATCCGGGAGGTTGAAAAAAGAGGACGAGGAGGTGAAATCTCTTGCAAGCCGATTGTTCATTAGGGCTCTGTGGAGTCAGGCTCGGTCCAGTTGTCAGAGTTGAGTTTTGGGTTTTGGTTGTCTGTCATCGTCTTTGTTGGTTTTCTCTGTCTTTCTTCCTCCTCTCACCTTACCAAACCTTCCTCCGGTTACTGCCTCCTCGTCCATTTTACCCTTTTTAACCTCTTTGGACAGGTGGATTGGATTGATATAGATGCATATTTACAGAAAGGGAGGCACCCTCATAATACTGTCTGCAGATTTCAGATTAATCTGCGATTATGGGGTCATGAAAATGCACCTAACTAAACCTTTACAAGAGCTCACTGCCACTGAAGTCATCCCTGCGGTTTTAATCGGTAATCTGCCTGCACTAAGTTGCAGGACTCAGACATTAAGTCAATTAAAATAGGACAGGGGCAGTACAGATTGTAGTGGCCCAGTTTAACTCCACTTGAAACAGCTTTTTGGTAGCTGTTTATATATAAATTTTAATTACTGCATACAGAATAATGTATACTTAAAAACCTCAGACTGTTTTAATGCTTTTTCTTGAAGCAAGGTTTCGAACTTATCCCCCCCTTAAGTCTGAAAATAGCCGGCATCGTTGGAAATGCAGATAATTGACAGGAGGTAGCTGTGAACATTTCCCTTTTGTAGATAAAGAGGTTTCAGCAGGATGTTCAGGCGTGCGCATTCTCATTAATTAGACATCAAACGCCACTCGTACGTAGGAGATTAGACTTCTGACAATACGTCAGAACGGAGGAGAGGAGACTACTTTATTTGCACTCTATCAGACACTTTATTCCGTATTACTGGACAAGAAAAGCTTCTAATTCAATTTCTCACTTTAATTTACTAGGGGAGGATTAAACGGAGAGATTGTGCAGGATTACTCTGCGGCGCTTCCTAAGTTTTCCACTTATTCCATGAACGGGACATGCTGGTCTCTCTGCCAGCCGGGAAAGGATAGGGGCTGTTGACAACAGCCAGACGGTGCATTTGTTTTGGAATTCTATGTATATTTTCTATGTTGTACGATTGTTGCTGTACCGTGTGTTGTAAATAATCTAAAACTCTACAAACGTGATATTTTGCAAGGATATTCTTTATACTGCAATATTGTCATTAATGAGATACTTTTATGTGTACAGACTGTCTACACTTTCTCTGAAATGAAGAAGTGATGAGTTATTGATAATTTGATGTTCTAAAATGCAAAATTAAAAGTAAAATCTCTACAAACAAATTGCTGATTGCAATTGCTTAGCAAAGTCTGTGCTTTGGTCATCGTTCGTGGTTATGGTTACCGCCACAGGCCGAAACCTCACAACCGTACACACATGTACCTCAAAACATATTCAACATATATTTGTATTTTTGACATTGTGGTGACGTTTACAGGGATAACCTTGCCCAGGTCCCTACTTAAACTGTCCTAGCTAACCCCTAACCCCAACCTAAACCCAGTTCTAACCTTAATCTTTAACAATAGTGCCCTGAAGTTGTGAAGACGAACCAAAAAAGCTTTGTTTCGCAAAAATGTCCTTACTTATTTATAGAATGAGTCTTTTGGTAGTCAATATGTGACAAATAAAAGGATGGACACACATACACACACGCACATACACACACCTTTCTTTGTAATTGGAGATTGGCTCTGTAAAAGTGTCTAAAGTTTCCTGGTTCCTATTTCCACCGGGCACTATATCTCACTGTGGGAAGTGAGAGGAATAAGCAGCGCCTTACTGCCTCTGCCAGTCTGTTGGATTTGAAGTTTATTAAGTATATCAAACCAGGGCCGGCCCCATCAAGGAACATTTGCAATCCAAAGCGCTGCTTGCTGTTGCTTCTGACAGCATCAAGCTGTCACAAACACTCCACTTANNGGTTGGGGGGGGGGGGGGGGGGGATAAAAAAGTAGGAAACAAGTATCATTTTCCACAAGGTTTGAGGACACCATTTGAATGCAAATGAGTCTGGTGAAATTTGTTTTTTTGTCCTCTTATGAGGAGGTGATAAATCTAGTTTTTAAACACCAGGATTGTTGTGCTGTGTAAAGTAGCTTCCATGTGAGGATGCATGTTTATTATCACATCTGGCTGGCGGCCACAATGCACAGTTCAGTATGTCGGTCTGCTGCAGAGGCAATTTATAGTGTGCTCACCTACTGATCCCTGATTTAATGGCGTGAGTATGTTTAATTCTGGATACAGGTGGAGCTTTATTGATAGTTTTTCAGCCATTCATGGTCAGCCAAGCTGCAAGCGAATCAACGGATTTCAAGCTGTCACCCACACCACACCACCACTGTTAGCATCTCCACTCCACACACACACACACACACACACACACCGCACACACACACACACACACATACCGAGCACCTCTCAACTCATAAAAACTGACGTAGCGTGCCTGCTCCATACTCCCAAACCAGATACGCAATTTATCAGCTGGAAAACATGCGGGAGGGCTAAAGGTTGGAGAACCTTCTATCTGGTCTTGCTGCTCAGTATGCTCCACCTGGGCTCATTTCACCCTCCAGCAGACAGAGTCTATATCCCCCCTGTAAGGAACCCGAGGCTCTCACTTCCAGAGCACTGCACTGTCACGTGGAGGGGAACACAGACTGACATGTCTAATAAGACAGCTTTGCAAATGTGCATCATTTTGTAGCAGCTACATGATTAGAAGGTTGTATAGCTGTTTGTGTGGAAGCAAGCAGGATTTATTCAACACATTGTGTACGCACAATGAGAATGCTCAGCAGGGAAGTCCGACATCGTCTCTCTCTGAGAGGATGTGCTACAGTGAGATAATAGAACTTTTAAGCAGGAAAACGGATTACTCTCGCCCCAGAATTAAACAATTCATTATGGCCTTTCTTTTTATAACTATAGACTAATTACATTAGCCAAGATGGTTATGTCATAAGTCCGTCATGCAGCTTGCACAGCGTAAATGAATGGACTTACTAGGAAGGAGTTCAGCCATTTTTAAATTGGTTCTGGAAACCTATAATGCAAATGTATGAGCTACGGAACATAAGTTATGCTATGGCTCGAGGTTACAGGATTGACGCGAGCGATGATCATACAGGCTAGTCCCACTAGCAGCGCATTATTAATGTGAGGGAGTAAATGTCTTACAAGCTCATTTCTGGTGTCTTTTATCAAATGCTAATTTAACCTCTGTCTCTGCCCTTTTCTTCTTTTAACTCATGCTGCTTTGTTGCTCTTCCTTCACTATAAGACAACCTCTTTTGAGCGAAAGTCTGCTGGCCTTGCCCTCTGCTGCCACAGCCTTCATCTACTGCAGACAAATTTTTGCCTTTAATAGTGTAACAATAATATATAAAGTGATTTATTCTCTCCCCGTGCTCTTGGATGCTGCTTGATTTAGCATTGTGCTGTAAAGATGCCATCGTTATGGATCTGCTGTTGATGTTAATACTCTTTACAGGCATCTCTGTGACCTTGCCAATAGCACTATTTTTTTTTTAACATTAGGTTGTTGCCATGAAAAATCCTTGAATTACAACACAGCACATCCCTAATTTAAAAAGCTAGGGTTCTAGCCTTTCAGGATAACAATGGTCTTAGCAGTAGCATTTCACTTAATTAGGCTTTAAACATTAAAAAAAAGTGTGATTTTGTTATTATATTTTTTCACATTTTTTTAAAATGCTAATTCAATACAAACTATTTCACATTTTGCAGTAAGTGTTGTGAAGTAATGTGTGGAAATGAGGCAACAGAGGACCAGAACTAAACACAGTTTCAGCCAAAATGAAGCTGAGACTCCTCAAACACACACACACACACACACACACACACACACACACACACACACACACACACACACACACACCCATGCGCATTCGCCTTACAATGTCAAGCCTTTCTGTAACACACAAACACACACTTGCTTCTGAAAACGTCTATGAAGCCTCAGCGGAGCTATGAATGTAATGAAAAGTGTGTATGCCTGAAGCAGGCGACAGCCTGGATAAAAACGAGGGGGGAAGGAAACGTCAGTTTTATTGGATTTTTTTTTTTTCCTCAGTTCTGAAAAGAAGGGTGGCGAACGTCAGTTGGCACTGATAGTGAAGCAACTGCAGTTCAGGATAGAAGGGTGGCGATCTTGACTTAAATGCAGAAAATGCTGTGAATTTTTATCTGTTTCATTTTTAAAACAATGCGAAACAGTTCAGAGTTGAAAGTGTTTTTGGTCGTCTGTGCGGATGAAATATGTAAACTATACTGTGTTGAAATTTTTAGCAACACAACCTGTCACGGTTCAACCTCCTTAATTAATTTAACATCCGTATCTTTACTGTGCTGCTGAGATCTTAACACAGATGTGAGGTTAATTTACAAAAGGCAAAGTAGCTGCTCTGCAATCATACACACTGTAGGAGCTTTTAATTACAAAGATAAGATGAGGGGTTGCCACGGTAACTTATTTAGGCATGAAGAAAAATACTTAAACTCCTTATAATTTGAGATCCATGTAGTAGAGAAGAGCTGAACATGAGTCAACATGAAGCATGAAATTTGTAGTTTGTGGCACATATTTTGCACATGTTTACACATATTAAAATAATAATCTATGTATTTAAGTGCATTAAGACGGTCTATTACACTAATTTCAACTTTAGCTGTACAAGTATTGTAGAGATGTATTTTTTTCCTTTCCTTTTTTCTTTAGAACACTTTTTTTTTTTACAATGGTAGAATCATTCAGCAAACACACCCGACCATCGTGCACCACTGGAAAAACCTTTGACCCGCCGAAAGAAAGAGAGAAAAAGTTGCCTTGAGATACGAGACATCTCCCAGCGCTGCTGCTTGTAGCTGAGGCTCAGATTGGCAACACCATATGTATTAATGTGCAACCATCACTCTCCCCTGCAAATGTCTCATTACAGCTGAGGCGCAGACACAATTTCGCGGCCTATATGGGGCCGTGCACCACAAGCGTGCTCTCTTAGGGGAAAAGTAAAGCATGACAAATTGAAATAAATGAGAGAGGGAGAGAGAAGAAGAGATGTGGGGAAAAAAAAGAAGCGGAGGAGGAAGAGAAGGTCTTTTCTCCACAGTGTCATGCGGAGAGGTTGACTCATATTTTTCTTTTCTTTTATCCAGCTATGGATTAGGTGAAATAAATCTATCCCTTTTACCCTGTAAAAACTTTAAATAATGATGTCATTTGATATTTTGGTTGAAAGAGATGATTATTAATGAATTTCTTTCATCATACAAGAATACCATTATACCACAATTCACAAATCGCATATCAATGTGATTTATTTACTAATTTTTTACTCATTTATGATGCTGCAACATTGCCAAATGAAAGAATAACAGCTGAATCACATCCCTAACAGCTGTAAACCTCTTACCAGAAGAACATATCTAATTGATAGACGCTCATTTCTCACTGTCCTTATTCCATTTGCAGTTGAAGTGTCACAAAAACGGCAGCTTGACTCCGAAATCCAACCAATATTAACAAGTTTGGAACTTTAACAAGACAGATTGTTCAGCCTTTTGGTTCCTGATGGTCTGAACAAAACAAAGCATTTGCAGTGTCGGTGTCTTATTGGTCCCTGATTCGGACCAGTATTTTACTGCCAAAATGGTAAAACGGTGTCAGAAATAGAATGCTAATGTGCAGCAGGCGCAGGGGTAGGAAAAGCAGCATACATTCCAAACGAGTCCATGTCAGGTGGTTTGGGATCAAACCTGGTTCAAAACCTTGTAGCACTTGCATCAACAAAGTCACACCCAATTTTCCACTGCAGAAGGTGTGTTGCCATAGCAACAAGGCCATCTCATCTGTCGATTTCTTACAGGGCGTGCATATTTGATTTGCATCGTCCCCTCCTTTCCTCCGCAAGCCAGTCCATCACACCTCATCTCATCTCTTCCCTGTGATTGGCTTTTTTCCTTTCATGCCCTCCTTCATACTGTTGACCTTCACAGGCGGATGGCCGATGAATAACAATGCAGAAGGAGAAAAAAAATATCACCTGTAGCTCCCCAGCAAGATAGAGGAGGGATGGAAGAGAGGGTGCACCTGTTGCATGGCTGGGAATAAAATCGCAGTGGCCCCAGAGAAGCTGGATGCCAGGTTCATTTGAAAATAACGCCTTTAGTAGCGAAAGGAGACCAAAGATGGAGAGGTTTATGGATTTTTCTTCCTTTTTTCATCCTCACTTATACAATATAAAGTGCAGCTTTGTTGAACCTAAATGCAGAAGAGAAGGGAACATTCTTAGGTACCAAAACACACCAGAACTTTTACCCATCTGGATCAATACCGCGTAACCGATGAGTATTACAAGATGATGATCTATGAAGAGTTAGTGAACTTGCAGGCTGTTACAAGCCTCCTGCCTCCCTCCCGTACTTATCAGCTGAATGAATGATTCCCAATAGCTGCTGCCTAAAGATCTTCCAGCCAAGTCCACACAAACCAAGGTCGCTGTCAGTGATGAGACTATCAAGGAGATAAGAGGAGCAAACTGACCAGAAAATCAGGACTTGGTTTTTCCGCATTTCCTCCGCCCACAACGCGGCTGGCCTTTGGTGCTCAGTGGAGCAGACAGCCTGACCTCGGAGGTTCAGATGGAGTCAATACTTCTGGATGCCCAGGGATTCTCTGCACGAGCCAGGCATGAGAAGCAGACAGAGTTACAATAGGAAAATAACAGAAAAGCACAGGAATGCTACTGTGAGACGTATACGATGTGACCTACACCCATCTGAAGTTTTTCAACAGCAAAAGAGTAAACTCTTTCCGTGACGTCATTTTATTTCCTCTCAATTGTCGTTCTCACGCTCATGTTCCATCAAGTCTAAAGTTTTATTGTAAGAATATAGCAAATGCCAATTTAGAGCTTTCTACTGCATTGGCCTAAGCTTACTGAATTCTTTGGAAATTGATTAAGGTTCAGTTCCGTTTGGTGAGGCAGACCTTTTTTACAAGACTTGACACTTTAATTAGAATCTGCGGAATCACCTGGCTAAAATAGCTTCTGCAAAACGGGTCTTCTAGCACACACAGCTAACAGTGTGGCTGCGGCATTCACATTCTGGGCTAATGTATTTGTTAAAGGTTTTGAGCGTCACGTAACCAAACTATTTTTGATTCCTACGGTCAGATTTGGACGCTAATGCACATATGTTTTGAAAAATCTAAAATGAAGCTTGTGTCAACTTTACATTTAAGCCAATATTCAATGCTTTCATTGCGATTCGACAGCCAGAACCCTGCATTTCCTCACATCTGTCTTAAAACGGACAAAAATGCTATTATCCCCCCCTCGTCCCCTTCATCCTGACCCAAATCAACGCAGATGAAGCGGAGACAGCAGCCTCAAACCTTCTTTTCTCCCCATGCTCTCTATGCTTGGACCATAAAGGTTCCTGGTTAGGTTTACCGGCAGGATTTGTAGACACACTGGCCGTGGCAATTTTAGACAACAAAGATACATCAAAGATGAAAATGTGTGCTTTGTTCTATCTGCATCAGGCCCAGATAATGCAATCAACAAGGCGGAACGGGGAGCAGCCAGTCGCTCTACTCAAAAATAAAATTGTGACTTTGAAACACGGCAGGTTCAGAACTTCAAGGTGCAAACATGCAGCATCTTCACGGAAACACACACTGTAATAAAGGTTCAAAGGTCGCTTTGTGTTCCCTTTGTTTAAACCTGTGGCAAACATAATTCAGGGAAGCGGTAATTCTTAATCCCGCGGCAGGGAAGCGTGAAAACAAGGTTGAGTTGATGTCAGAGTCTATTTACATGAGCTGAGCACTGTTATTATTGTTACCAGTTCAGAGGAAAAAAAAAAAAAATTCAAGTTTAAAAGTCTGAATTTGCTGTAAGCGTGTAGTTTTACCCAGCAGTGCTACGCTGGGTAAAATATAAGTTGAAATACTGACGACTTTTCGGTGTTTGCAAAGTTCAAAGTAAATTACACATATTTTTCTTCCGAATGGTTATTTAATGGTATTTATTGTGATGTACAGTTTTGTGAATTATTGACATCTTGAGCTTCACTTTGGCTGTAATTACTGGATGCTCATTGAAAGCCTCAGAACTGCAAAGGGCTGGGAGATTTGCTCACATGGGGTGCCATGGAAACCATTCGCCTCTTTGTTGTGCAGCTGCAGAGCACAACTTCCCCCTGAAGGCTGTTCATTGCGCCGCTGGATAAATTCTAATATTCCCCCGTCCTTTTTGTTCCTGTTCTTTATCCCATTTCCTTCAAACATCACCAGCTCTCGTTTGTTCAGTCAGGGTCAAAGAGCAGCCTCATCAATGGATCATTTGTAAGGCTCAATGAGATAGTAGATGAGCACATTATGGGACTGAGATCAGCAGAATTGTATTGCTGGGGACGCTGGGAAGAGCTTGATTCATAAAGCCTTTTGAAAAGGAATTATGGAATCAAGAAATCTTGTTTCTTAATAGTGAGCGGTTGAATGTAAATTTTTGCCACAAGAGGTTCCCGAGAATCTCTCCAGGGCATCGACTGTACGCAATTATGGAAATAAAACAATACGTAGGACAATCCTGATGAAAATATTTGACAAAATGTGTGAAAATAGTGGTTTATAGGCCTCAGTGAAGCATTAACCGGTAGCTTTTAGATCAGCTCAGAGATAAAGTTTCTCCTCTTGGCTGCTGCCATAAAGTCATTCACTCTTTTAGGGGAAAACACATGAACATCTACACAGGCCAAGATCACCCCAGGCAACAGCCATCAATTACAATACCCTTGCACCATGTAAATGATTTGATCCAAATGAGATTTTTTTCCCCCTAATTAAACGGTCTAATTTGCTAAAAGGGGTGGGAGAGGAGAGTTGACCCCCCGGAGCTAGACGGAAATGTTCACTGAAGGCCTGCAGGTGCTGCTGAAGATGATAAACATTATTTTACAGGGAGACATGAAACGTGCATTTATGGTATTGTTGTGATGTCCTGCACAGGAAACTGTTCTAAGAAGAAATGCTCTTATTATTCTGCATAAATGCAGCCAGAACAAGTTAAAACACGCATATTAAGTGTTTCATTGTGTCCACGGTTTTCTCTACACGTCAGCAGCTTTCCTGCTATTTGACCCATGCGTGATCATTCAAAACCAAGTCATTACTCAGCAGATCTCAGACCAGCTTTTTAGCAATATTTGACTTTTTATTAGGTTGTTTTGTTTCAGTTAGGTGGCTAATTTTTCTTTTTTCTTCTTTTTTCTTATTCCTCTTCCTATCCTATGTCTATTCTTACTTTTCCTGTAAAATTTTTCGAATATTTATTATTGTATTGCTGCTGGTACAGTGCAATTTCCCCATTGTGGGATAAAAAATACACATATTCTATTCTATTCTATTTTAATGTGTGATTGCATAATTATGTCTCTCCTGAAGGCTATGATGAGTTAAATAAGTCATAGTCAGTCTCTCTCTCTCTCTCTCTTACACGTTCTTTAATTCGCTTCTGCTGTTTTTCTCTGTCCTGTAGTCAGCTTTTTACCGCACCCTGATGGTGCACCGAATGATGATGTTTATGGTGTATTTATGACAGATCTAGGTTGGCTTCTTCCACCATCCCCTTTTGGGGCCTCTGCATCATCTGCTGCAGTGGGAGCAGGTTTTTTTTTTTTTTTTTTTTAGCCCACCATGTCACCAGAAATAAACATGGTATTCGAATGTACATGAAATTGCATGGCATGCACACTTCCTGTTCTGCTGCTTGGTCCTCTCTGCTCATGCCCCCCATTTTTACTTCTCTCTCTCTGTCTCTCTATATCTTCTACATCACACCCAATACTCTCTCAGTCCCTCAGTATCAATAAATCATTCTTGGCTGGCTGCAGCAGACTAAATCAGCCACTGTGTAAACACGGCTGCTAATCCATCGGCAGCTGGTCTCCTTTATATCCTCCTCTTCACTTTATCTAGCAGCACCCACCAGGGACCTTCTGAACAGTCGAGCTCAGAGGAGAGCAGTATGGACTTGCTCTTACTCTTCCTCCCTGGTTACTTGCAACACGCAGAGATACAGGAACTGCAGGTAAGGATGCTGACGTGAGCTGTATGCTGCATATAAATTTCCTTGACTCCAGCAGTGTCAAGTCCTCAATTGAGTTTATGACTAATTCCTCCGCTACAACTAATTCATCTAAAAGCTGGTCTAAAATCAAGTTATATTAGGCTGTTATGATGTCTTTTGAACTACAGGCTCTATATTACCTAAATTATTCATATTATTATTGTTTGGTAGCAGATAGGTCAAAATGCACATCAAACTACATGCCAACCACATCTGAAGGCAGTCAGGGGTGTGTTGCTAGTGTGCCGTTGTAATGGCATATTAAACCTCCACTTTTACTGGTTTTCTGCTCTGTTTTCGTCTCTGTGGTGAAAACTGAGCAGGACAAATGTTCATCAAACAGTTCAGACATGAAATAAAAGGTCAAATATCCTCAACTGGTAGAAACAGCGACACCTGGTGGCACAGTGGTATTAAAACAGCAATTTGGGGACGGTAAAAACGCCCACACGCACTTAATTACAATGAATTCCATTTTTTCCCAAAGACAATAGACAAATTACCAAAGAGTTGATTCATGCATCGTCGTCGTCGTTCCCCCATACTGAAGATGCTTTTCTAGAGGCTTCTATTGATTTTGTACAGGCTTCATCTTAACTACACCCACTGGATTACAGGGACAAATGACATAAACCTCGAAATGAATGATCTAATGAGCTAAAGATGAGCATCTCGTTGGATTCATCCTCGCTGCACAAACTCTATGCTGCCTGTGAACACACGGATCTACAATGTCACGCTCAATCAGAATCATTAAACGGCCATGGCTGTGGCACGAAGAGGACTGCAGCGCATAGGTCAAAGTACAGCGCTTTCATGTTTGCTTCTTTTCTTTTCATAGGGAGGGACAGACAAAGCAGCAGCAGGAGGGGAATAGAAGATGTGTTGGAGAGAAGCAATTAGAACACAATTGTTTAATTTTCAGGGACCTCATCTGCAGAAGCCATTCAAAACATGTTTTTGTCTGAGGGAACTGTAACAATTGTATATCTGATTGCACAGTGGGATCAGCAAAAAGATGAAGTAAAAGGATAAAAATGAGGAGGAATGCACGCTGGGAATTAAAAAAAAAAAGCCGTCTCTCTTCGCATGACAAAAAGCTCTTCAGAGAAATGGAGAGCTTTGCAAAGAGGACAATTACACTGTAGTACTGTGTGTTCCAGACTGTTTCCTCCAACTTGTTTTCTTCTTGTTAACTTGTAAGCCGATTTTTGGCGTGAGGTTGCAGAATAGTCACAGGCATTTTAAAAAGGTGTTGAAAAAACATAAAATCACTGTTTACTTCTGCGCTTCTGTCTATTAACAGGGTTATTATAGAGCAGCAGATTAGCTTGAAAAGCCCAAACCATTTCAAATCTGGTCGTTTGCCTTAAAAATGTTATTTCCTGTAACCTTTTTTTTTTTTTTTTTTTTTAAAAAAAGAAGATTTGGGAATATTTTTAAAAGTGTTTGGGCTTTTCTAAAATGCAATCTTTGATGGTGTCGTAAAATAGAGCTTTACCTGCTTTGGAAGGCAACCGGGGACGTTCAGCAGATGACTGGCTGTTGATCTGAGCCTTTCCTTTGGCTCACGCTGCACAAGCAGAGGTTTCATGTGAGACAGAGACAGAAAATGAATTCTGGCATGTGTGCATGAGCCACTTACATTTTTTTTAGTAACCATGTAGCATTTTCACACCCTGTAGTTTAAAAGGTTTTGTGCTTTTCATTTTGTCAGTCTTAAAATTTCAAACTTGATTATTAGTAAACCTCAGAAGATGACAATTGCCAGGTCTGTGTATTTACTTTCCTGCTATGAAAAAGTCTTTGAAATAAAAAAAAACCCAACCCATTGTTATGTCATGGATTTTCTTGCTGCAGAAGTTACCTGTGGTGGCGAGCACGGCGCTGCTGGTGCAGCTGCCTCCAAAGAGCCAGACAATCCAGCATCGATCAGTCAGCGCAGGTTTGACTGCCTGCTCGTAGGCAAGCAACGTCAAACAATGTAGCTAAAAAAAAAGTCCCACAGAATAAGGAAAAATTCAATGAATTTTACCATGACAGTGACATTAAAGAGAAGTTGTTTGTTGTGTACTTTTCAAAATTGCTCTTTCAAAGAAAAAGAACTTTAGACAGGCTTACTGAAAATGAGGCAGAGGTGCAGCAGAAGTAGCATAAATAATGTGGGTATGTTTGAAGACAGAGACAGTGCACGATCTAAAAGCAACAAGGCCTGATTCCAAGTTATGAAATTCAAACAAGAAGGCAGAGGAGAGAATCTGTCGTTCATTATAAGCCAGCTTTGGAGTTCTGCTTTCCATCCAGCAGCTGACTCTTCCTCTGCCTCTTTACCTCCAAATAACTAAATGCATTATTCAATGAGACCCCATCCTCACTCCTCTCCTAAACATTAAACTTTTGAAAATCAATTTCATTTTTAAAAATTTATCCCGGTTGCCAAACTCGTTTCTGTGAAGGTGCTTGATTACTTGCGCCGAGGCGGGGGCGCCAGCAAGGGCAGCGGGTGGCTGAGACGACGGAAAAAGTACCTGAGAGAGCAATGTAGGCCATCTCCAGAGTGCTGCAGCGGCAGCCGGGCTGCCCTGTCAGCTCAGAGGTGGTGCAAATACATATTCACAGCAGTAATTGCAGAGGAACCCGCAAAGAAAACCATCACAGAGGGGATCAGAGCAGGATTCAGAGTCAGATCAACACTCTCCGCTACTTCAATAATGAGCAAAGACACGGCGGCAGCAGTTTGTTCCAGCATAAACGCTGTGGCAGAGGGCAAGTTAAAACTGTAATTATCCAAAAGTTAAAGTGAGATTTAACTTTTTTTTTTTTCCTTTTAGCATGTGGAATGGTTAAAATCTGGCCTGAGATAAACATCACAACAACATTGTCAGAACACAGTGATGTATTTATTTTTTTAGGAAATTAATTGAGCTCAAAAATTACAATTTCTCAAGAGGAGGAGGGAAAAAAAATGGTCTTATATAAAGTACTGTAGCTGACAGGTCAGGTATAACAAAAAATACACTAATGTCGATTTTCGTTACCGTTGCTGTTGCCAAGCAGTAAAAGAACACGCAGAGTTTCCTTCTCTATCAAAAAAAATCTTGTTTTATTCATGTTCTCTCACACTTGGTGGAGGCCAATAAGCATAGGAGGGGTTTTGACCTGAGAGTATCGGACTGTTTCAGTCAGACGACCGACAGAATCGATAGCACTGAAACACTGAGAACACAGGATGGAGTAATATTCCCCTGTGTGTTTGTCACAGGTCATCACTGACCTCATTACACATTACATGCTGTCATCTGATCTGATGTTAACAAAGATATTGATTGATACAGATCTAAGAGGGATCTGCGAACACGGATCTGTCTAAAACCGCTTTCGAAAGCTGCCAGCGCGTGTTTGAGGTGACGCTGGGATCCACGTGGCCCTGCTCTGGTCTTCATAGGTGCATCAGGATGGTTCTAATGTGAAATTTATAAATCTAATAATGCTGCAAAGCCTCTTCAGAGATGTGATCAGCCTTTAAAAACAGACCACCTGTCACTCTTGGCCAAATTACACTGATTTCCCATTGAAGTGCAGATAAAACCGACTTTCATTTGAACATTTACAGAGGATATATTTTGTTGATTTGATCTCTACAATAAAAACTGGTGTCTTGGTATATTGTCTCTGACATGACTGAGCATGAAAAGAAAATGAATTACCGTTGGTCACTCTACTGCGGCAGCATCCATCCCCCTTTCTTTTTTTTTTTTTGAGTTGTTGTAAATAATGACCGAAATGCCCATGGTCTTCTTTCTTCATTTCCTCTGTCTGTCCTTGCTTCTCTCACTCGCTCTCTCTATCTGATCCAAGCACCGATGTTGATGGTGAGATTAGCTTCTCCCTTTGTTTGCCTCCTCGCTCAGACAAATGTACTCATCAGCTCGGACCTCGGGGTCAGCATTTGTAAGCTACTATTTATTAAGCGCATTGATTCCACAGCAGCAGGTATTAAAAATTCTTGTTCCAACAGAGAGATTAAATCCATGTTTCTCATGAAACGCTTCTGTATGAGCTCGTTGGTTATGTCTGTGAGGGTAAATATTGTAGGAGGCTTGAACTGAGGTGAAGTCAATATTCTCCTCTATTAATGTGGGGAATACTATTGTACATTTCATTTTATTTGACAGGAAGCTTTTTTCCTAAATCACTGTCTGAGATAAAGATATTTATGACCAGGATACTCAAGCAGGTAAGAATGTCACGGGAAATAGGCCTAAATATCCAGAAGATGGGATTAAAAATTGAGTATAAAGGGGATATTTAAAATAGGTAAATCCATAGAGATTACCGTCTGGCAGTAAATGTACTCCTCTGCCTGGTGTTGGCGCTGTGCAGAGACCAGGGCTTTCTTTAGCTAATCCAGCCATGCATCATCCTTCTCCTTAAACAGAAAGCAAACTGACTGCTTTTAAACTTCAAAAATTTCAGACCGTTCTTTTTAAAAAAGTCTAATCCAGAACAACCATCACCCTGCTATGCCTCTGTGAGTCAATGTCGTTCTGAGGGTGTAGAGGTGAGAGGAGAAAATCTGAGAAATACACTGGTAAAAGCCTGCATCTTAGGTCTCAAATTAAATAAATAAATAAATGAAAACAAATAAAAATACTGTGCATCAGTTCTGCAAAGCAAAGGGAGCCTTGGATCAGACGTAGACGTGTCTATCAGGTATGGAAGAGAATCAGGGCCACCCCTGGGGGGCAGGGGGGCGGGGGGGGGGGGGTAGGTTATTTTTTTTTCTTATGCACTTCGAGAAAAAAGGTGAAATGTCTAAAAGAAAGGCAAAATGCAATGGCCTTATTATGGGTTTGTAACATGTTGACGAGACGGACACCGACATGATGTGTCATGACTCCACTGAGTCACATCTGTCACAGGACAACGCTCCACATAGATCCAAATACCATAGATGAAGTCAGTACACAAACAGTTGCCATACAAAAAAGATTTGGTCAATGAACACACCACATCAGCTAAAATTAAAAGTATTTCTTTGTTACTAAAGTTGAGTCATAGTACATTTTAACCACTTAATCCAACTGCCTGAACAGCATTTTGTGGAAGCATTCAAATGCTGGTTGTTGTAATCCTAAAAGGTTGACTTGTTCTCGACATTGTATTTGGACATTGTTTCTAGACATTTCTATTTTTTCTCAAAGTGCATGATAAAAAAAAAACCCACAAACAAATATCTTCTCCCCTTTTTTTCATGGGTGACCCTAATATTCTTCTGTAGTTAAGATTGGCAAGTCTAATACAGTTGTTGTAAAGGCAACAAGCCAGGATAGATCATGTCATGTGACTGTCGCAGGACATGATCTAAGCTGACCGCAAGCATTTCAAAAGGTGGTGTGATTGTGTTTTACACTAAAATAGGCTGATTGAAGTTAAACATGGACAAAATACAGACATGCTCAGAAAAATCAGGCCTTTCATCAGCTCCGACACTAATGTCTGCATCTCAGGGCCCCTGATTGTGCTCGGCTCATGTCGGGAGAGTCATTTCCCCTTTTTGTTATAGGTGGTGACCTATAGAGGTGTCGCAGGGCGGCTCCTGCCGTCATCATAACTGCAGCTTAGCTGGGTTGAAACGATCATTAACCTGTCCATCATTCCACTCTGTTCCCAAAGAAAACTTCCCTAACTTTTCCAAAAATACACACACGTGCACACACACACACACACACACACACAGGCTGCCTTTCTGAATCTCTCTGTTCCCTCTCCTCTGTGTTTTTTCTTTGATAAAAGCACCTACACGATGAAGCGTGCCGCTTTCCCGACATCTCCCAGCAACACTCCACCTGACAAAACATCAAGAAGCTCATTCTGCTTGTGTCACTGCGCATCTTTTGATTAGAACGCGCATTCCGATACCTGCGTGCACCGAAGATTTTTGCTTTCCCATAAATAACGCATCGGGGGTTGCGACTCCGGTAATGTGCGTCACCCCATCGAAGGATTTAGTGGAGCGAGTGAGTCTCATTTGAAATGGCGGCGTTGTGCTTTTCATCAGTAAAACGTGTCAGAGGTAGCTGTAAGCTTAGAGGTCACAAGAGTTAGAGCTGGATTTTTAAACCATAAAATTCACCTCATGTTGACTTTATGTGTTTAGATTCTAAACCGGAGTCACAGATGCAACATTATTTATAGTTTTCCGAAAACGAACTGGTGATAATTAACAGCAACATGTAGACGCGACTGATACACAACACTGGATTTAACCCGACATCAGATTTGGTTACGGGAAGTTCCTGCTATTAAAGAAGCAACAATGTTCACTTCAATCTCCCCCCGAAAGTCAGAGAGGTGAAATATGATTTTCTTTTTATTATCGCCCGGTGAAAATGGAAAATCGATATTCTTTGCTCAGTCAGCCGTGATGCAAAGATTTCATGGCGCAAAATAAAAAACAAAAGCTGTAAGTCAGCAAAGTTTCCTACTTTCGCTCTGCTCTAATGGCTGCTGATGGGTTTGGTTCTCCACGCAGGAATATTCTCGTATGGTAAATTTGTCATTGGTAAAAAAAAAAAAATCAAAGGAATCATTCTCACCAAGGAACACCAATGACAACCAATCTTGTCCTGGACATTAAACATGTGACGACTTTTGACCCCAACCATTTCCTCCATCTATTTAGCAACCACATCGCATGGATGTAAAAAGCAAATTTGACATCGTCACTAAAAACCATTTCTGTCACTTTTCCTACAGAAATAAATCATGACGTTTCCATGACAGCTCCACTGTCACTGACGAGACTGATAGATCGTTTGTCTTTTGCCACCAGCCCTTGATTATCAGAGCGAGACTTTCCTAGTTACACGCTGCATTTAGGCTCCACACAACAAATATCAATGTACCGTAAAAACCGGACTATAGAGCGCACCTGATTATAAGCCGCACCCACTACATTTTTAGAGGAAAACCGATTTTGTACATACACAAGCCGCACCTGTATATAAGCCGCATGTGCCCACATTAAAACATGTAAACATATTTACAAAGAAAGACGGTACACAGAGAGAGTTTTCAAAGTTTGTTTTCAAAGTTTTAAGAATATACCTTAGTTTTTCTTTCCAAACAGTGCCTGTGACGCGGCAGTAACACAGCAGGAATACGGTAGCACAGCACTAACAGGGCTGGTTAAAAAAAACGGTAAAAGTCACTGAAAGCCAGCTCGACTGCTTTTAACTTGAAAGCTGCGTCATATGCATTTCTTCTTGCATTTTCCATGATGAGGGTCTGTTCATGCTAATTTTATTCACGGACAAAGCTCGAAGTTACGTTAAACTTGCATCTTCCTCGACACATATATTCCACCGGTCTCACTCTTACCTTTTCTGCTCGAGCGCCCCTGGCGGCCGTTAGAAAAAATGCATACATTAGCCGCATCATTGCATAAGCCGCAGGGTTGAAAGTTTGGGAAAAAAGTGCGGCTTATAGTCCGGTTTTTACGGTATACGCATTATCCGCACATTAAATTGAAAAATAAAGTCAGATTTTTGGCAATCTGTGATGAAACATAATATCCTAACTTTTAATGAATGTTTTAGGTTTTAACCAGGCTGAGATTTGCAGTCAGCGCTATTGTAGGGTAACACCTGCCCTAAACGCTGTGGGTGAAGTAATTTCCACTGAAAAACAGCGTGAGCACATTCTTTTTTTCCTTATCCGATTTTCCTGCATTGTTTCCTTTCTTTTATGACAGTAGCCAAACTCTTCCTCATTATATCTCTCAAACTGTTCTTCAGGCACTCAATCATTGGTGCTACGTTTTTAAATGCCTTGTGATTAATTCAAATCATTATGAGTGTGCTTTATGTACATGATTTGATTGAAACAGCCATTGCATTTACATAATTACATCGCTGTGGAGTAGGTTTTTATTTTTGCGATCCCATCTAAACCTCTCAGGCTCGAAACTTTTCCAATTGAGGGGGCCACTGCGAAATCACACAACTATATTGTGTACAGTGTTCTCAATTATGCACAATTATGGGCACACAAAAGCCTATTTTAGGGGGGCATTGTTCAGCAGAAATAGCTTGTGGTTGTTTTATGGAGATAAATGAGGGAGGAGTGATGGGGCAAAAATGATAAACAGGGCGCAAGTAAACTTTGCAATGACTGTGCGTGAGTGTTTTTCACTTTCTGAAAATTGCACTTTAAGCTAGGCCTACACTTTGCAGTCAAATTCAAAATTCCAAAAACAATTCCAAAGTGGGAATCAAATCCTTTGCGCCATACTGACGTTAATCGGTGCTCTCGCCATTAGGTGTAAGGTGGCCTTACCCAATACCCAATACCCAATTTCAGTGCATTTTTTTTCACGTCTTGGCGTTACGACAGAATTAACCATGTTTATTATTCTTGTCAGTGGCGAAGATGCCGAAATGGTGGAGGTTTATGCAGAGTATGAAAAGAACAACTCACCAAGCGCGATCAACCAGGACTATGTCCACATTCTCTTTTGTCTTCTCTCTCTTTTTTTTTAAATGTATGCACAAGGAATGGTGACTACTGACAAAAACGGAATCTTTTCCTTCATTTTTCTCTGCTCAAAAGTGTTTGATGGAAATTCCCAAGAGAGGCACGATGGGAAATCATTTCGAGAAAATCTAGCTGTAGTCTTGTAGTTAGACCGTGTGCCCCAGTCGGTGCAGAGTTTTGTCTGTGGCTAGTCTGTGACCAAAGTCTTCTTAAAGTCTTTAGATATGAGAGGGTGTCAGATAACAGTCCTTTAAAAGTTTTATCAAAGTCTTCTGTTGTATGGGAGGCTTTAATTTCAGAAACTGCACAAGACTCACCGCAAATATAAATTTGCTAAAGAGACAAAGTTAATCTAAAAGAGCAAAGGGGAGTTTTTAGGATAATGATTAAAATTAGGGGAAAAAAAAGATGGACCGCGTAGTCCTCCTGCGAGGACAGAGCACGGTCATAAACATTTTGAGCGGAAATTATGAAGACTTTTTTTGATCCACTCTTACTTAACTGCCAAACGCCTCCATCTCCCATGTTTCTAAACCTCTCGTGAATGTTAAATTGTGGAAACAGACGGTGTGGCCCTAGGAGTGAAGATGCAACACTTTATCTAAACGCAAAAAGCTACAAACAAGCTCGTCAGCCAATCCACACTGCATATAAGCCCCAAACTTTGACTCTTCCGGCACCAGATTGTGGTCTGCATCACGCGACATTTTCCAGCGGTGATTTTCTGTCTGCCTGCCTGGTTCCGACCCTGCCGGTCCTAAATTACCTCTCATGGCCTGCTTTCCGGTAAACCTCCCTGCCCAGGTCCTGTCGATTAAGTTCGTTTCTGGCTACGAGTGCAGGTGAGCACGCTTGGGATGGTGCGACCTGTGGCCTGCAACATGCTTGTAGCTTCGAGCTAAGCGACTGGCACAATGACATCCAGCTTTCCTGGGTATCAATTAATAAAGATGAGTTTTACCATCCTGCCGTTCTGCGTTTGGGTCTTTATGTTGATTTTGACACGAGATCAGCACTGGGGCGAAGCTATCACCTCGGCTTATCTTTCATTTAAGACAACGTATCACCGGTCTGAGATCTCTTAGAAAGACCCCACATTCATGGTTTCACACTCTCACCAGACCTTCCGGAGCTTGTCAGCTATATCATAACATTATTTCTTCTCTCGTTTAGTCTGCCTTCCTTTTTAATTTTAGATTTAACAGCATCTTCAGCACCATCATGACAGATTTTCCCTTCGTTTTTTAGCAGTAATAGCTCTACAACACGTATGACCGCATATCATTGCATCTTTCTCTCTTTCTGTCTCCTCACATTACCTCTCTGTGCTCTTTCTCTCTCTCTTCTTCCTTTTTAATGCTGTTGAATAATAGAGAAACTGAATGCAGTAGTCATGCTGTCACTCTGCCAGTGAGGCAGCGGAGGCATGCATGGAATATATATGTGTTTGCACGTGCATGCTGAAGATTAGCCTCGAGGCCAGAGTCCCACACACGCGCAGATCATGCAATCGGCTGCAACAATACTGCCTCACTGTCGAAGCTCAACAATGAGGATTCTTTAACTTCTGAAATGTCCACAAGTGAAGCAGACCCTTTCATCTAGGACACATTAAACTAATATTTTCATTCGATAAGGTTTTATTCTGTCAGAAGGGTGAAATTGGTAGCTAATAAGATGTGAAATATAGAGACACTTTCACCTTGTGGCAAAGCTAAGGGGCGGGGGGGGGGGCCTGCAGGGGGCCTGTTAGGTGGACTTGAGGCATTCGGTGGTGCTCTTTAAACTAGACTGACAGAAAGCATGCTGCAACAACAAGTGTGGGTCTCTTCTTACCATCCTCTCATTTTGATGGCCAAATTGCCTCGTTGTCAGTCCTCTCTCTGCGTTTGCTTCTAACTCAACGTCAAATGCGATGTTCAGAATCAACCCAGCTGAACCAATAAAAAAAGAAGAGAGAATTTCAAACATGAGAACAACGCAAATGGTATCGATCCAGTGGGAACTCATGTAAATGAATTTCATGTTCTTTTTCTCTTTCTTTTCTCAGTCCAGTAGCCGTCACAGCTGGGAAGCGGCTTTGGCTCGCCTCTGGCCCAATTAGCCAGGGCTTAAAGCACAAAGCATGTTGAGCGGAGTAAGTCCAAGCCTGGTTTAGTCTGGTTCAGGTTGGCTTGGCTCGTGAGCCTGCTCTGAGCTGCAGCGGACTCGTAATTAAGGCTGTTCTCTGACACAAACACAGAGAGGAAATTACTCCCAAACATTTCTGCATCTGACATTTTCACAGACTTTTTCTTTTTCTCTTTTCTCTCTCTGTTTTTTTTTTTCCCTCCTTGTGCACAACCACAGACACACAGAGACAACCACAGCCCACAGTTTCGGCTCAGTGATCTGGCAGCTTCACAAAGACTCAAAAACTCCCAAAAGGGAAAATGGAACAATACCATTTCATCCTTCTCTTTAATAGCCTCATCCCTTCTGCTCCCATAAACCTCTCTGACTCCCCACCCTTCCATTTTTATCTATCTCTTACTGTCCCTTCATTTCTCCTGTCTTTGCTCTCTAATCTCAGTCACTTTGTTCTTTGAATTCATTAAGCTCTGCTCTATATCACTGGTGTCAGGGATCAATGGTTACCGTCAGAGCAGCTCCCAGCATGCATTGCCACGAGCGGCCATTTTTAATGAGGCTCGGTTCCATCTGTCCTGCATCAAAATAAAAGATTTTTATAAGCAGTGTTTTACAATGACGGCCTTGCTTCTATATCTACTGTTATCAAGCTCTGGCCCGTTTTACATCTTTAGCTCAACCTTCACTGCTTTATGAATTTAAGGCAATTTGTTCAAGGTGTGTCTAATGTTTTTTTTTATGACAAAAAGGTCAAAGAGCCACAGCAGGATAAAGAGAAAGCTACGAGCACCAAGATTTAACCAAACAAACGGAAAATATCATCTCAAACTAATGAAGCGTAGGTGGTAGTTTTAGATGCTGCGTTGCTCTTTGACGCAGTTGAAGAACGGCTCATTAGCTGATCAGGGAAACAGGATAAAGCAGGAGATGGAGATGAAAACATGACACCTGCACAAACATCCTCATGAGAACGGCTTCTGCATCCAGCTCAGATGGCTGAACCAGTAAAGATGGACAGATTATAGATCAGTCTGTCGCTGCAATCTGTTGTCACCACTCCACTGAGAGGTCTACATAAAGACAGTCTTCTAATGGCGCCGTTAATTTTTTACACAAGCAGACACACGCCGAGACAAATTCAAGCGCACACATGCATGCGTGCACAGATAATTGGCAGGAAACCTTCATCTAAAAATCAAAAGATTTTATGCCAGCTGAATTCCAGCCTAGTCCATCAATGAGCCTCCGGACTGTGAAAAATGATGAAAGCAAGGGGGTGGAAAAAAA
>CAAE01014663.1:12361-23006 GCA_000180735.1 Tetraodon nigroviridis | reverse complement strand
CACTTTACAGCGTTTTACCCACAAACTCTGCGCAACATTTGCACTGTACTGCCACTTTATTCTGACATATCTGTCTGCACCTTATCCTGATATATACTGCACTCTACTCCACTTTACTCCACCCCACTCCACCCCTCATTCCTGCCTGTCTATGTACGCGTCCTGTTGCATGTTGTGTTGACCCATGTCATCTCTGTGTAGCCCTGTTGTCCTTTCTGTGCCCCTTTTGTGTTGCCCTACCCAGCACCAGGTCCTGGAGAAACGTTGTTTCGTTTTCAATATGTATTGCACCAGCTATATATGTTCGAAAATGACAATAAAGCTCACTTGACTTGACTTGAAGAGTCCTGTTTCTCCAGATAAGACTTTCAAGAGGCTGTTCACCTGACATCTTTAGGCGGCTGCTGCGGCTCAACTCAGGGCTGTATTATTGATGAAGTTATCATTAAGCGGCGATGCTCTGCAGGAGGTCCTGACACAGACTTTGCTCCTCCGCCTCCTCACTTCCGTCCCGTTTTTCTCCTCCTGGAGCCAGGAAGTTCAACTCCTGGTGAAAATGTTCCTGTAGCTTTTCGAAGTCCTGCAAGTCCTCGAAGAATTTGGAAATCTTGGTTTCAAGTTGGGAGTTCTTCATCTCTAGTTCTTTAGCCAGCACAGGTGAAGACTGAGCCAAGTGCGGCGTTGGAGGAACTGAGTTCCTCGGAGCGCTGCTCTAGTTGGCCTTTCACGTTCCTCGATGCTTCTATTCTCTCCTTTTCTCCTTGTCATCACCGACTTCATTGAATGGTGTGAGGAGAACCTCCTCCTCCTTAAGACCAGCAAAACAAAGGAACTGGTGCTAGACTTCCGTATGACCTCCACACCCCACCCACCTGTGAACATCCAGGGGTGGGAAATCGAGCTGGTGGACTCGGTTAAATACCTGGGTGTTCATCTGAACGATAAACTGGACTGGTCCCACAACACCAACGCCCTGACCGAGAAGGGCCAGAGTCGCCTGCACCTGCTGAGGAGACTGAGGTCCTTTGGCGTGACAGGGCTCTTCGGAGGACCTTCTACGACACTGTGGTAGCCTCAGCAGTGTTTTATGCCATCGCGTGTTGCGGGGGAGGCAGCACAGACAGGGACAGAAAGAGACTGAACAAGCTGGTTCAGAGAGCTGGCTCTGTCCTGGGCTGCAACCTGGACTCCATCGAGGAGGTGGCGGACAGAAGGACGTTGGCCAGGCTGACGTCCATCAGGAGCAACGCCTCCCACCCCCTACACCACACTGTGGAGACCCTGGGGAGCTCCTTCAGCACCAGGCTGAGGCATCCTCAGTGCAAGAAGGAGCGCTACCGCAGTCCTTGCTCCCCACAGCCATCAGAGTCTTCAATGCTGCATCCTAGGTCCCACACAAGGACTAACAAACTACATGTACGTACCTCACACACTCCTACTCCCCAATGTCATACTCCTGTAAATCCTGTATAAAATATTTATTGGTGTGCGTAGTGTAACATTCCAACAGAAAGTATTTCTGTTGATCTGCCTTCTTCCTGCACTTTTCGAGCTTTCTCTCCAACATTTTGCTGCTGGAACAGTGTAATTTCCCCGCTGTGGGACGAATAAAGCTCTATTCTATCCTCTCCTTTATTTGTCTTGATTCCCATCCCTCACTCATCTATGTGTTGTCATAAAGTACATGAATGAAATGTGCCACGTTTAGGTTGGGTGTAACCACAGGGGGACCTTGGTGATTCATTTTAGTGTTGATATGAATAAAATGTATTTGATCTTTTTCATGTGGAAACGTGTGATTTGAGATTTGCTTAGATCAGGGGTCGGCAACCCGCGGCTCGAGAGCCGCATGCGGCTCTTTTAGCGCTGCCCTAGTGGCTCCCTGGAGCCTTTCAAAAATGTTTGAAAATGGAGAAAGATGGGGCAGGGAAATATATTTTTTGTTTTAATATGGTTTCGGTAGGAGAACCAAAATGACACAAACGTTCTTAAGGTTTCCCAATGCTGTAAACGTGTGTAGAATACATTTTAAATTTCAGCATTTCTGTCAACGAAGATTTTGCGCCATCTGCTGTTTCGTCTTTATAAATGCAGGCTGCGTTTTATTGCACTCTGTTGCCCCGATAAGGGGCACGTGATGCACGTTCCATTTTGTTGTTGTTTTTTCGAATCCTCAAAATAAAAATGACATCAAAAATCGGAATTAATTCATTTCATCAAAGCAATGAAACGCAATTCATTAATATTGTTATACAGTTAAACTTGAGGCGGCATCGTACAACATGGTAGTCACGTGGTGCGTCATTCTCTACACTGCAGGGAAAATACACATTTCATCATGAAAGCTCATTATGTATTTGTAGCCAACTTAGTCATTTTGACAGTAGGCTAATATAGCTATTATAGACACATATAGCATGAGTTGCCTTCATTATAAGGCTTATATAAGGTGTTTCATTTTTTGCGGCTCCAGACACATTTGTTTTTTGTTTTTTTGGTCCAATGTGGCTCTTTCAACATTTTGGGTTGCCGACCCCTGGCTTAGACCTTTCCCTTTATCTAGTTGGCTTATAGTTTTTCCATGAGCTTGAGTCTTTTTCTCTGTCGTCTCATTCCGGTTTTTCATTTCCAGTTTGTACTTTTAGTTTTATTTTTCCAAGCAGAGACCCTGCAAAAGCTCTTTCGGTAAATTTGCGTGGCTGGTTTTCGCTACACAGGGCCCCAAAATTCTTCCAGTCAAAAACAATAATCATAAGTAAGCAATATTTATTTGGCAGACAGAAAACGGAATATATTACTATTAACATTTTAAAAACATCTGTGGTTCCAGAGGTACAAACTTGGGTAAAGCAGCATTATTGGTGCTAAAATTAGCATTTATTCTCACCAAGACTGGGAATGTCGAGACATTTGCCTGGTCCGTCTTCAAAAATATAACCTGCTGATCTTTTCGTTCTTCAGAGTCAAGCTGTTGAATTCCAGCAGGTCGCGGTGGAGCATCCGCGCTCGCGCGTGTAGTCCGCTGATCTTGGTCTTCAGCTTCTCCGCGCTGATTCCTTGTGCGCACGGGATTTGCTGCACCGCTTCCAGCTGCTTGCTGAGGAGTTTGCACTGCTTCTTGTTTTTGTGCATTTCTTTGAGGCCCTTGAGGTTCGAGCTGCAGAAGAGACTCGGAAACCTCCCCCAGAGCGAGGGGCTCTCCAGCGTTTCATCGCAGTTCCTCATTCTTGGTCAAATGCTGAATTTATACCAAAAAAAAAAAAAAAGAAACATGACTCCAATGAGACCTTGGTAAAATCAGTTCCATGATCATTTTAAAAATGACCAAAAGCTGAAATCTGTTAGATGCCACATTTGGTCATTATTCTTTTGGCTTAGTCATTAGTTTTTCAAGAATTGGTTGCAATAGTCTAAGTTGCATTGTGTGTTATCAGAGTCAGATTGGCAGTTGACAATGTGTTAAGAACATTTTCTTGATAATTGGTTACTTTTTCGGTTCCTGTGCTATAAAATAAAGCAATGATTAGATAAATCTTAGCTTGCTGAGGGCTTTTATACCAACTGGGGAAAAGCTGTAGGTTTGCCCCGGGACAGCAGGTGGCGCTGTTCGACAGCAGAGTTCCTCATTTGTACACATCCGTTAAACCGAGGAGGTACAGTCATGGCGGGACACATGAATGTGGTCAGCCGCTGTCATTTTGCTGGTCCAAAAAGTGTATTTTTCGTTGCGCTCCTCACCGTTTGACCTCAGATCTCACACCAGTCGACGGGTAAGAAGTGTTTCTAAATGTAATCTCTTAGACATCTTATAAATGAAAGTCCAGGACAGAGCGAAATCGCCTCCGTTGTTATCCAAGGGTGGACTTGGTGTTAGCTGTCCTGCCCTCGGCTGATGCTAAATCAATACATTACGATGTTAACTGCGAAGAATCGTAAGACCAAAGAGGTTTGTTTCAGCGTGACCGCATAAAGATGCCCCCGCTGACTGATGGTAAAAATAGAACTAAAATGAAATCCTAAAGTTTGTGTGTATTGTCAGCAGACGGTAATCAGACCTAAGCTAGCGGTCGCAGCCTTTGACCCGCGAACACAGTTTAAAAAATGCCCCGAGCGACTGCTCGGTCGCTTTTACCTGCAGAATCACTTAATCTCCTTGATTAGGGGCCCTAAACAGCCTAAAGGCAACGGCAGTTTAGATGTAAGATGATTTCGCGTGACTTGTAAACGTTTTGTATTCAGCTGGACCAATTTCATTTCGAAACCAGGGAGCTGAGCAGTTGACAGTGACGTGCCCATCATAAGCTTTGTTTTGATTGTAATGCACGTTCGAGGACTCTCTAACGCGCCTGACATGTCTCTTATACTCGATCCAGCTCACAAGACTCCAGTAATTGACCTCTCAGGATGGACAGAGCTATGCTGTTTGCTGGCTCCAACAGATTCCGTTATAAAAATTCCATCATGCCAACCTGGAGGCAAACATGGGCCAGAATTCAGGTAAGCCCATGTCGATGGGGGTAGTTGCGCACAGAAATGCATATTTATACCAAAGAAAATATCATAACAATGTCAAATAACTGTACCTGTGTTGCCAGGCGAGAGTTTGGAGTTCAGAAGTGTTCAAGGTGGAAATAGTTCCAGGTGAGGAGCAGCTGCAGGACCTGGAGAAGTTCAGCGTTGGGGCTTGGCTTCAGAGCTTGTCTACGTGAGCGTCACAACGAAACCGCCATTGACAGCAGTCTGTTCAGCAAGAAGACCTGCTTTAGGATCGAACCTGTTGAGGACTCCCAGTACACAGTCAAGTGTATTCGAAGTACGGTAAGTTGACAGGAAATCTTCTTTATTGTTTGAATTATCGGTCATAGAAATGATTTCAATGTTTTGTTGCAGATTTTGACATCGTTCGTTTTCTGGTTTTCCTGGCGGGTTTGCTGCTCTTCTTCTTTGCGGACTCTCTCAGCAGGTAATCATCTAGTTTGATGATTTCACAGATCCCTGTTACCACACTCACGTTATGACTAACCCTAACCCTTTGTTTTTGAAGGAGTCAGGTTTCCTTTTCTACTCTGCTGGTATTGGCACTGGCACGATTGCCTCTCTCATCATCCTTTTCTTCGTTCTGGCCCGTCTTTTGCCAAAGGTAAAGTACTTTGACAAGCGTGAGGTCCAGTCAGCCCAGTGTCGTGTGTGTGTGACCAATGTTCATTCTTTCTTTTTGGTTGTTGTTGTTGTTGACCAGAAAAGCCCTTTTTATTTGTTCCTTGTTGGCGGCTGGTCATTTTGTGTCTATGCCATCCAGCTGGTCTTCAGGAATCTCGGCGTAATTCTGCAGGAACACTGGCACGTGGCCTTAGGTAGGCACCCCGGTAACGCAGATAATATTTAAAGTTGAACTGAACTGTCAAATCATTTATACTCGGGTGTTTTGTTTTTCTTTTTTTTACCACTGGCACGTTTCAATTGTAGGAACCATGTTTGTGAATTAGCTTGGTGATTCAGAGTGTTTGTGTGGCATTGGTGGTGGAAAACTGCACATTTCTAGTACTTTTTAGGAGATGATAGACTTTGAGAGGCTTTCAGCGCTGAAAGCGCCAACTAAAAAGCACTGGTAACGAAAAGAAAGGCAGGCTTATTGAGATTGAAGTCGCGCGACAGAGTGCACATGTTTAAAAAGCTCTGCGTTTGTATCGTCACTCGCTGTTGCTACCTTTTCTGACCTGTGTATTGTAGCGTCTGAACTCTAAAGGCTGGAGCTGCTTTTGATCAAATTGCTGGTAGCTTTTAATGAAGACAGACCGTTTCTTTTCAGATTTTTACTGTGGCATTGTTAGACTCAAAGAACTGTGAAGGAGCGTGAAAGAACACAGGAATAGGCTTTTAATTCATGTGCTTGGAACAAATGGAAACCGCCTCAAACCAAAACTAAAACCTGACTGCAACCACTGAGCTCCTGCTTTGTCGACGATTGTTTGAAGGTCTGTCAAACTCTTTCAGGTTTGAATATTCGCGGCTCGGGATTCCGGTGATGCTGACCCCGATAGTTAGCTTTTTCACTCTAAAACGTTTAACTCAGGAGAATTTGACAAATAATGCACTTTAGTCTCAATGTTGTTTGGCACACGTGTATAAAATGTCATGCAAATATTTGTTTTACACTTTTATCCTGTTTCATGCCCACGTCTATGGTTAGATACACCATTTATCTGTGTTGTTTATATTGACGTTGGTGTGGTTTCTGTGAATCAAGTCTAACTTTGCTTTGTAAGTGTGATATTTCACTTCATGCCTGAGCAAAAATGAAGCACATTTTCCGACATACTTGTGCTCACGAGTGAAAAATTGTAAAAATCTGCCACATAAATGTAAAAGCTTAACCTAAATAAGTTCCATTTATTGTTAAATTAACTTTTTACTGTGCTGCTTCAAATTGTGATGTTCTAACACTACAGAAGTAAAAAAAAAAAACAAAACGGCCTAATTTAGACTTTTAGTACTCCATTTTTACTTGTTAATGGTTTTTTTTTTTTTTTTTTGCAGGTGGGGAAAAAAACCCATCAACTCCCTGGGGAAAAGACCCACTGGGAAGCACCAGAGGACGGTGCTGGGGAGCCTGGGTGACGTCGGTGACCCCAGGATGGTCCGTCTTCAACAACCCAACCTGCTGATCTTTTTGTTCTTCAGAGTCAGGCTGTTGAATTCCAGCAGGTTGCAGGTGGAGAAAAAGGCGGAAGACCTGGAAAAAGAGCTCAAGGTGGTGGAGAATATTATTAGCGTTGACAGCAACATCCAGGGGACCCACCAGAGAGAACTGGCCGATCTCCGGGGAAAAAGGAGGAACTGTGGAGAAGCGCTGGGGAAGACACGCCCCTCGCTCTGGGGGAGGTTTCTGAGTCTCTTCTGCGTCTCGAACCTCCAGGGCCTCAAAGAAATGCACAAAAACAGGAAGCAGTGTAAAACCCTGAGCAAGCAGCTGGAAGCGGTGCAGCAAAGGCTGTGTGCACAAGAAATCAGCGCGGAGAAGCTGAAGACCAAGATCAGCGGACTACACGCGCGAGCGCGGAATGCTCGGCTGCGACCTGCTGGAAAAGGCGCCGGCGGCCTCTCCGTCCCTGTCCCAGGCACACACAGCTGACCAGGATTAAAGACTTCAGCAACTACATCAATAAGATAAAGGAACTTGAGACTCACCACCCAGGCCCGTCGACGGCCGCTCCGCCTCAGCTCCCGTCTCAGTTCCCGTCTCAGTTCCCGTCTCAGCTCCCGGCGTCGGCGGCCTCTCCGTCTCAGCTCCCGTCTCAGCTCCCGGCGTCGACGGCCGCTCCGCTTCAGCTCCTTTCTCAGCTCCGGTCAGCAACAGGATTGCTTCCTTTTTAATCAAAAAGACCGACGTCGAGGCAGAGAAGAAGGAATATCACGAGGAGCTCTCTGTCCCTTTCCAAGGCGCCGGCGGCCTCTCCGCCCCTTTCCCAGTCGCCGGCGGTCTCCTTCCCTGTCCCAGGCACACGACAGCTGACCAGGATTAAAGACTTCAGCAACTACATCAATAAGATAAAGGAACTTGAGACTCACCACCCAGGCCCGTCGACGGCCGCTCCGCCTCAGCTCCCGTCTCAGTTCCCGTCTCAGCTCCCGGCGTCGGCGGCCTCTCCGTCTCAGCTCCCGTCCCAGCTCCCGTCTCAGCTCCCGTCTCATCTCCCGTCTCAGCTCCCGTGTCAGTTCCCGGCGTCGACGGCCTCTCCGCCTCAGCTCCCGTCTCAGCTCCCGTCTCAGCTCCCGTCTCAGCTCCCGTCTCATCTCCCGTCTCAGCTCCCGTCTTAGCTCCCGTCTCAGCTCCCGTCTCAGTTCCCTTCTCAGCTCACGTCCCAGCTCCCTTTCCCAGCTCCTGTCTCAGCTCCCGGCGTCAACGGCCTCTCCGCCTCAGCTCCCGTCTCAGGTCCCGTCCCAGCTGCTTTCTCAGCTCCCGGCGTCAACGGCCTCTCCGCCTCAGCTCCCGTCTCAGCTCCCGGTGTCGAAGCCTCTCGGCCTCAGCTCCCGCCTCAGCTCCCGTCTCAGCTCCCGTCTCAGCTCCCGCCTCAGCTCCCGCCTCAGCTCCCGTTTCAGCTCCCGGCGTCGATGCCTCTCGGCCTCAGCTCCCGTCTCAGCTCCCGTCTCAGCTCCCTGCGTCGGACGCCTTTCGGCCTCAGCTCCCGTCTCAGCTACCGTCTCAGCTACCGTCTCAGCTCCCGTCTTAGCTCCTGTCTCAGCTCCCGTCTCAGTTCCCTTCTCAGCTCACGTCCCAGCTCCCGTTCCCAACTCCTGTCTCAGCTCCCGTCCCAGCTCCTTTCTCAGCTCCCGGCGTCACCGGCCTCTCCGCTTCAGCTCCCGTCTCAGCTCCCGTCTCAGCCCCTGTCTCACTTCCCGTCTCAGCTCCCGTCTCAGTTCCCTTCTCAGCTCACGTCCCAGCTCCCGTTCCCAACTCCTGTCTCAGCTCCCGTCCCAGCTCCTTTCTCAGCTCCTGGCGTCGACGGCCTCTCCGCTTCAGCTCCTGTCTCAGCTCCGGTCAGCAACAGGATTGCTTCCTTTTTAATCAAAAAGACCGACGTCGAGGCAGAGAAGAAGGAATATCAGGAGGAGCTCTCTGTCCCTGTCCCAGGCGCCGGCGGCCTGGGAAGAAGAAGAAACAGTTTTGGCTTTTGAAAAAAAAGTGGAATTTCTTCTTTTTTCTCCGCCCCTTTCCCAGGCGCCACCGGCCTCTCCGCCCCTGTCCCAGTCGCCGGCGGTCTCTCCTTCGCTGTCCCAGGCACACACAGCTGACCAGGATTAAAGACTTCAGCAACTACATCAATAAGATAAAGGAATTTGAGACTCACCACCCAGGCCCGTCGCGCGCCTCTCGGCCTCAGCTCCCGTCTCAGCTCCCGTCTCAGCTCCCGTCTCAGCTCCCGGCGTCGACGGCCTCTCGGCCTCAGCTCCCGTCTCAGCTCCTGTCTCAGCTCCGGTCAGCAACAGGATTGCTTATTTCTTTAATCAAAAAGACCGACGTCGAGGCAGAGAAGAAGGAATATCAGGAGGAGCTCTCTGTCCCTGTCCCAGGCGCCGGCGGCCTGGGAAGAAGAAGAAACAGTTTTGGCTTTTGAAAAAAAAGTGGAATTTCTTCTTTTTTCTCCGCCCCTTTCCCAGGCGCCACCGGCCTCTCCGCCCCTGTCCCAGGCACACACAGCTGACCAGGATTAAAGACTTCAGCAACTACATCAATAAGATAAAGGAACTTGAGACTCACCACCCAGGCCCGTCGACGGCCTCTCCGCCCCTGTCCAATGCGCCGGCGGCCTCTCCGCCTCAGCTCCCGTCTCAGCTCCCGGCGTCGACGGCCGCTCCGCCTCAGCTCCCGTCTCAGCTCCCGTGTCAGCTCCAGTCTCAGCTCCCGTCTCAGTTCCCGGCGTCGACGGCCTCTCGGCCTCAGCTCCCGTCTCAGTTCCCGGCGTCGACGGCCTCACCGCCTCAGCTCCTTTCTCAGCTCCGGGCTCAGCTCCCGTCCCAGCTCCTGTCTCAACTCCCGTCTCAGCTCCCGTCCCGGCTCCCGTCTCAGCTCCCGGTGTCGACGGCCTCTCGGCCTCAGCTCCCGTCTCAGTTCCCGGCGTCGACGGCCGCTCCGCCTCAGCTCCTGTCTCAGCTCCCGTCCCAGCTCCCGTCTCAGCTACCGTCTCAGCTCCCGTCTCAGCTACCGTCTCAGCTACCGTCTCAGCTCCCGTCTCAGCTCCTGTCTCAGCTCCGGTCAGCAACAGGATTGCTTCCTTTCTAATCAAAAAGACAGACGTCGAGGCAGAGATGAAGGAATATCAGGAGGAGCTCTCCGTCCCAGTTCCCGGCGTCGACGGCCTCTCCGTCTCAGCTCCCGTCTCAGCTCCCGTCCCAGCTCCCGTCTCAGCTCCCGTCCCAGCTCCCGTCCCAGCTCCCCTTCCCAGCTCCCGTCTCAGCTCCCGTCTCAGCTCCCGTCTCAGCTCCCGTCTCAGCTCCTGCCTCAGCTCCCGTCCCAGCTCCTGTCTCAACTCCCGGCGTCGTTGGCCGCTCCGCTTCAGCTCCTGTGTCAGCTCCCATCTCAGCTCCCGTCTCAGTTCCCGGCGTCGACGGCCTCTCGGCCTCAGCTCCCGTCTCAGTTCCCGGCGTCGACGGCCGCTCCGCCTCAGCTCCTTTCTCAGCTCCCGTCTCAGCTCCCGTCCCAGCTACTGTCTCAACTCCCGTCTCAGCTCCCGTCCCGGCTCCCGTCTCAGCTCCCGGTGTCGACGGCCTCTCGGCCTCAGCTCCGGTCTCAGTTCCCGGCGTCGACGGCCGCTCCGCCTCAGCTCCTGTCTCAGCTCCCGTCCCAGCTCCCGTCTCAGCTACCGTCTCAGCTCCCGTCTCAGCTACCGTCTCAGCTACCGTCTCAGCTCCCGTCTCAGCTCCTGTCTCAGCTCCGGTCAGCAACAGGATTGACTTCCTTTCTAATCAAAAAGACAGACGTCGAGGCAGAGATGAAGGAATATCAGGAGGAGCTCTCCGTCCCAGTTCCCGGCGTCGACGGCCTCTCCGTCTCAGCTCCCGTCTCAGCTCCCGCCTCAGCTCCCGTCTCAGCTCCCGTCCCAGCTCCCGTCCCAGCTCCCCTTCCCAGCTCCCGTCTCAGCTCCCG
>CAAE01014663.1:0-12311 GCA_000180735.1 Tetraodon nigroviridis | reverse complement strand
GAAAAAAAAAAAAAAAAACAGGAGACAAATCGCCAGTATTCAGTCCAAGGAGAGGAAAAGATTTGTTGGAGATGCAACATGATGCATAAAGAAAATAGATGCTTGCGCCGACGGCTTTACGGGCACATTGTTGGTCCCCATTTAAAATCAATCCTTTCGATGCATCATAAGTTATTTTGACAGGGAGTAAGAGGCACTTCAGGAAACACCGCTTTAATGATGTCTTTAACCTGCCTGTAATTGACCCTTGAATTGAAAGGGAGAAACAGTATTAAAAGCCTGGGGCAGGCGATTATAGTTCTCTGCTAGTTGTGCCTGCTATACATCATTTTTGATCAGGCCTGGGTCAGCATAAACCACGAGTTTTCTTCTTCTCTGTTGAAAAAAAAAAAAAAAAAAGGGTACAGTACGGTATGACTCCGCTGCTGGATGGACCACTGGGTTCTGTACTCGATGAGATTTATGTACTGTGTATATTACTGCCATGTGTTTCAGAGGCTGTCGTACATCAGCACAGGCAGGGGAGGGGTCGTTTTTATCCGGTATATAAATAAAGAAAATGGAAGAATGTGGCAAAAACAATTGTTTTCCTTTTAAAGCATTCTTGCCACATACATGCATCTTCCGCACAAGGAGCTGCAGTATTAAATAAAAATGTAAACAGCAGACCTGCGCAGTAAAGCTTACAATTACCATCAGTTTAAGGACTAGTGTGAGTGTGACTGAAATAATAATGCACCATCTGGTAGCGTCAAACATCTAAATAACATCACATTTACAATACGGTTCAGAAAGGCAGGAATTAGCTTGGTTTATTTCTTATTAGTTTTTCAAGAACTTGGAAATTTCATCAGAAATCATTTTCCCTGATGTTTGCGTTGAGATTAACCATCACATCTGCAAACCGTCGGTGGCACGTGAACACCTGACAGCCGTCAGTGGTGAGAGCAGAGGATTATAGAAAAATCATCCAGACACACCCCGCTATCTTCGGGCACCAACAGAGTGCTGTCTTCTCACCCAGTGCAGCAGCCACACTATGGCGGCAGAATGAGCTGGCCACTGGAATTACATATGGGCTGGCAGGAGATCAGCTGAGGACAACCAGGAAATGAATGAGGGTTAGCCGTGCGTCTTGCACAGCATGTGGCAGAGCAAAGGGTGTGTGTTTGATTGTAATTACACTCATGCTTTGAGACTTCCTCAAGAGCTGGAGGGTGGTGAGGTGGGGTGAGGATGCAGTGGAATCGGGGATGATGGTAGAGATGGAGGGTAAGCATGTGTCCATATGCTGCCGGGACGTTGGTGCCACCAAAAGGAATTTTCACCTTGGCCAGATCTCCCCAAAGCCTAAGGATGTAGTCCAAGGTTGAGCAGAACGGCGGAGGTGAACACACAGAAATAATAGGAAGGGGCAACGCGGCTGCCTGCTTTGTTTGCCAGAATATAAATGAAAAATTAAGCAGATAGGAGCGCCGACAAAACTATGACATCGTAATCAACCACCCAATGACACTTGCTGCTGGGTGGCAAAGGGTGAACATTTTTTTCTTTCTTTCTTCTTTTTTCTCTCTCTTTTTCAAATACACATTTAATACCTCAGTGTGGTTCTTGACAAGTGTAATTTAAAAAAAAACCAAAACACAAATCAGTCTTGTTAAATTTGGGATATTTTTGGATAATTGTTGACTGAATTGTTTCTTTGCAGATTCTTAAAGACAAAAGAGAAACAGCTTTTTTTGAGTCATGTCTTTCTCACACACACACACACACACACACACACTCACACTTTCTTACCATAGCTGATGAGCCTCAAAATCAAAAGAGATGTGCTGGGAATGGTCTGACTCCAAGGACATTTTGATTGTCACACCAGTGACAACACTTCAGGTGGAACGTCCTGATCCAGAAATCCTTCAGGTGGAACATCCTGATCCAATCCGTTGAGACTTCTGTCAGAGTAAACATACAAATATTAACATAAATGTGGATTTTAACATCATATCTGCTCAGCTTAATAATTTTTAACGCTGGTCTTATATTGTGTATCTGTGCTTTGTCTTTTATCATCTTTGAGTATCTTTGGAGCCAAAGATGAAAGAAGCTCCAGAGCAAAAGCTTTTAATTCGGTGATTGAGAGATTCCTTCCTGCTTGGAGGCAAAAGTGTTGACCACTGCAACCGTTTTTTTGAAACACCAACCCTGAGGCTTGGAGGAGTTAAAATGTAAAGAGAACCTCATTAAAGTTTAGGTTTTTAGTGGAGCCACACCTTTGCTGTATTTATTTACCCTAATTTCTTTCTGCAATGCAGTTTCTTCATTGTGACCTTGCTTTTTGTTCTTTGACTTTAAAATTAAAATGGCACAAGTAAATACCACAAAAAAGGCTATAGTTTTTACTCAATCACAAACATCCACAAGAGTGATAAGAAAAAAAAAAGGTTAAAACTCATCCAAAGCTCATTAATAAAGAAAGAATAAGAGCCGTCCTGCCTGTTATTGATGCCTGCTGAATGCTTTCCTAGCCAACACCAACATGGCTGGCTCAATACTGTACAAACACAGTCCTGTCGGCACTGCTGAGAGCAACAGAAGGGACAACACTGGACAGGTGGCAGCTACATGTGAGTCATTGTTCCAGTAGGAAAGCACAAGTCCCACTGGTCGCCAGTCTCTCTCCTCCTTCTCCTTCTCAGATTAGGTGTGAAGAATAATTAGCGGGTACTGAAGAGCCCCGTGTGGACTGGATACTCATGGGAGGCTAGTCACTTTCTCCACCACCAAATGTCCCTGGCAACACAGCTGACAGGGGGCCGCGCTGTATCCCTAATGAGAGTGCTGCACCCACATATGTGTCTCTGTCTGATGCGCGCGTGTGTGTGTGTGGTCAGTTTAGGAAACTATCCTGCTCAAAAGTTCTCATCTATCTATTTTTTTATTTATTATTGTTTTTTTAGGTAATAGATGATTAGAGATGAATTAAAGAGATCACCGGTTCACACACACCTTTCCAAACACACTCACGCCTGGGGTGTATAGTCCCCCATCAACATAACGTGCACGTTTTAGGTCTGTGGAAAGAAAGCAAAGTGTCTGGAGAAAACCCACGCGGTGGATCATCTAAACTCCACATGGAAAGCCCAGAAGCTCTGCATGTCCACGCCTCCAGCTCACTCGTTTAGTTCATTTAAATTTCTATTTCTCTTAGTGATGATTACTTTTGTTGCCTATCAAAACATAAGATTTCAAAAGCATTAGTTTGAAAAGTGGGAAACAATTGAAATCTAATCATTTGAGTGCTTGATTGGTTCCCCACCTCAATACAATATATTTTTTTAAAGAACAGGAAACTTTTGAATATGACTAAGCATAAACTAGTGCAGTGGGAGCTTTATATGGTGATACTGAGGCTTTGCTCTCCACAGAGGAAAATGCATTTCCTGTGACAAAGAAAGAGTAGTCATCAGAAAATACATTATTAACCTCCATTTGGTGGGTTACTGCATCTGGTCTAAACTGTCTATCCACATTCTCTGGTGTAGCTACAATTGTTCTTACTTGCTGCTTGCTGGTTTCTCCCCTTTTCCCAGCTCCTTTTAACAGAAGGCCAACCTTCCTCCCCTTTCCCTCTGAGCTGATTGAAGTTTTATTCAGCTCACCTGCTGTCCCGGGTGTGGAGGTCGGCTCCTAAGTAATGATTGAGAGCAGCTTGGTGCGCTCCAATCTTGGCCAATCAGGGCCGAGAGTGGGAGAAGCTTGCCGTTCCGGGCCTGCCTGTGTATCTCAGACCCCAGTTGCAGCACTGAAATGGATCTCAAGGAAGCTATTTGTTGAGGTTTTGTTGTGTGAGGAAGGAAACTGTTTTGAGATTTTTCTTTCTTTTTTAAAATCAGGCTAGAAAATAAAGAAAAAGTTCAGAAAATAAAGATGTTGGCATAGCTAAGTGGGAAGCTGCCAGTCTGTATAATGATGGCGAGGGGTGTCCTTGACACCCCGGCATGCCCCCATAATCGGCTTTCCTCTGTGACAGCAAGGAGTTCGTGAGACAGACGCGTCCGTCTCTCACCCACAGATGCACATACGTGCGCACACCTGGTTGGAAACATGGGGGGTCTCAGCTGTAGGGCAGGATGCACGCTGAGACCCACAAATGTTTACTGCACATGCGCGCAGATGTGGCTGATCTGCAGAAGGTGCGCATTTTACTGCACTCGTGCAAACAAGTTCCGTCTCTTTATGTGGAGCATCATTACGTTACCTCACTGATGGTCAAAAGCATCGTTTGTTTATGAGGAGGACACACGAGTCTCATTCTCACCCGCCTACTTTATATAAATGCCTCGAGCGCTTCAGCGGATCTTGAGGCCTGCCATTCAAGCATCTGTGGGAAGCACGACTCTGCACAGTCCCGGAGCTGTGCAGAGAGAGGATATTGAACAGAACAGCGAAGAGCAAAAGCCGCTGCCACGGACCATGACCTTTTTCTAACAGATTACATCACCTGAGGCGTCCCAGGCTACAATTTTAGCGATTTTCTATTGTGAATTCCACAGCACTCTGTCAAAGCACAAACGCAGAAGTTGCAACATGGGATAACCGAGATTGGTGACGGATCGTCTGTGTCGGTCTTGAAACGCCCAACCCGATTTCTTTGGTCTTTCTGCACTGCAGTCTTTTTGTTCTGGCACAAACTAGCCTTTGTCCTGGCTTCGATCACCAGCCACATGTGAAAGCTGGAAAAAAGCCAACATAATAAAATACTGACCTGACGCCAACCATGTAGTAATTTATGCTTTACATGATCTTTTCTCATGTTTTCCTGCTCTTGTACTAAAAGCTAATAAATGTGCCAATCGTTTGTTATCTTTTAATGGGTACAGAACCCATAAGAACATTTGCTGTCTCTAATTAGGCCATTACAGTGTAGCATGACCATTTTGAGAGTTTCACAGTAATAGGCAATGTTTTTTTTTTTTAGATATTTGCGTCTAAACAAAACAAGGAGACCGATTCTATTTCCAGCAGGTTGTTCACATGTAAACGGGGTCTTGGACTCATGCACGCACTACAACCTTCGCCAACTTACAATCACTGCTGTCAGTGACTCATAGCTGCTCTACATTAAGTGATTCTGTCACGGATGGCGGGTCTAGAGTGTGCAGTGACCAGTCTTAAACAGCTGACTTTGTCTGCGTTCTTTGGAGGATCTGTTTGCTCTGGTTCAGTCGCATAGCTTAGCTTTACATTGTCAAACGAGGGAAAAAAGTGCAACTGACTCAAAAAAATGTATAGTAACAGAGACACTTATCTTGCTGCATCAAGTTACAACAAAAATGCATCATACACATCAAACTTGTCTGACTGGAGATGGCTTGTTACAGATAACAAGCGTTGAAGCAGCCACATTAATTAGGCTTCCATCACCGGCAACCGCTGAGACTGGAATCAGTGCATGTCTTCCTCTGTTATGGATATTTTTTGTGTGCTGGCTGTTGAGATTTGTGTGTCTGATAGAACTGCATGGAGGGAGGCGCAGTGAGACTGAAGCCATGACTTTGGTTAACAGTAAACACACCACTGAGAGCTCATTAGTGCAGCTCTTTCCTCCCCTGCCCCTGACGAGGCTTTGCTACTGCTGTATCTGGCATGGAGCAACAGGCTAATTAGCATCTAGCAGTCATTACAGTCAGGCTAGTGAGCAGCTGTCTTCAAATTATCAACTGTATCCTGTCGGAGACACGGCGTGTAAGTTCCACTTTCCAAACTGAGTGAAAATGAAGAGGTCATGTAAGTATTTACCTGAATGTACAGTATTAGCCTTCAGTTACCCAGCCTCCTCTTTACATCTCTAAACTAATGGTCTGCTTTCAAGCTGTGGAATTGAGCATATTTTCATCTTTTTAAAGTTTTTATTTGAAAATTCCGCTCTAAGAGTAGCCAGTGTGATAATTCTATAATGCCGCACCTAAAACACTAAAAGGCCTTTATGCAAGGTCAGAATTGTTTTTCAGTAGAGAATAACAAATACAAAAAGGCTACCGCTGGAAGCAGAGAAGCACCAGGTCCACATTAATATAATAAAATGCATGATATAATGCAGAATTAGATTCAGGAGCTCAACAGAGCGCACAGGCCTTTCACCATATGTTAAAGTAAAGGAACCATGCATCTTTAATCAAAAAGGCTATTCATCACACAGACTCCAGCCACCGCAATGATGTGCATAGATAAGGAGATAATAAGGTAAATGAGAGGAAGAGTTAAAATAATACCGTAGCCTGCACAGTTCATGCACTGCTGCACAACTGATGAATGATACAGGTCCCACTCGTCCTCCTGCAGCTGCGTCGTTTCTGCTTCCAGACTGCAGCAAAGGCCCACGCCGTCTCCTCCAGCCCTCCCTCCCACCCTGCCTTCTTCTCATACCAAAGGGAACATGTAGGCGCACAAAAGTTATGGCAAAAATGCGACGTAGGTGGAGCGCATTATTAACAAGGCATACAAAAATTGTGCCCGCTGCAGATAAATACGTTCAGAGCAGATGTGGGCAGCAAGCACACGCTCCTCTCACGGCTCACCTGTTGAAGCTGGCAGATGGTTCTGCCCTGGAGAAGTAGAAACAACAGAACAATAGCCAATTAAAGAGTGACGACAAAGCTAAGGGGGGCCGGGGCAGTTCACGGATAGATTCAGTTAATTAGTCAAACGTTCCATTAGAAGACTGTCCAGAGACGCGTTTAATTTGCCGTCTATTATCCACCTTCTGATTGGCAACCTATGTGTGATTGTAGCATACAAAGAAACACTGATCACTCTGACTTTTTTCTCAACTTACTCAATAAAATGAGCGCATCTATTGAAAAATAAAGGCTGACATTTATGAGCACCAGCAGGCCGTCATCACTGCGTCCTGTCGCCCTCATGCAGGCTGAAACAGCCATCAGACATATTGATTAACCGCTTTGATTAACCACTGGAATTGATCGATAACAGTCCCACACAAATGCTTCTTAATCAGAATTTAGTGATCAAATTATCCACCTAAAGGTTTTTTTAAGCGGCCATACATAAGGAAAAATAACTTTAGCATTATATTTTCATTAATCCCATGATTCTTTGCTGCTGGCGAGGACCCAAAGCCTATAATACAAACAAACGATGAGGACAAAGTCATTGTTTATTTGATTTATTTAGAGCTATAATAAATTTTGTAACAAATTTACAGCAGCAGTCTGAACAGCTTATCAATAAGATTTAGTAAATATTGAAGCTGTTAGTTTTGAATAATCGTTTTAAAGAGTTTTAATGATTACCTGTTTATGTTGGTCATTGTTTGGGGATTGCTCACACAGGCAAGGGAAACCAGAAACTTAGGAGCAAACACTGCTGTGTCCCACACACACATACACACACAAGTAAGTGCATGTTCATGCATTAACCATACGTGATATCACAGAACGCATCCCCACACAGCCTGCTGCCTCTGCCATCCATCTCTGCGATTCGCCGCGGTGGTTCACGCACACCACCTCGCATCTCCGCATTGGGATCAAAGATACACTGTCTCCAGTTGTGCCCTTCCCTGCTTCATGACCTTAAGCTGCCAGCGTTATCAGCCGGAGACATGCACACCAGCACACAGCTACTCACTTTGATTCGAACGTGCTTGCGTGCATACTAACGAATCTTGCGGAGGCAATTACCAAGCTGAGCTCTTCATGTTTGCTGGCCTTTAAATGTCTGTTTCTGTTTTGTAGCGTTAGCATGGCGGCTACTTCTAAAGCTGAAACAAGTGTTAACAGTATCTAACTATTTCAAGGTGCCGTTAAGTGGAAGTTTCTTCTAAGGTGGGTTTCATGTGTTGCAGTTTCGACGTGTTGCACCTTTTGGCCTGCATCTCCATCACTTTCAGAGTACGTGTCAGCTTGTGCAGCTATTTACTCATGGGCTCTGCCAGCAAATGTGCCTGCTCCGACACCTTAAATTGGCACAAATAGGAGGTAAAGCAACTTGCAGTTTCTTGTCACAAGACCTGGTAACAGCAACCATAGCAACCCACTGCCGCCAGCCACTTTGCATACAAATGATTGTGACAGAGGTGTGTGTGCATAAAAAGAGATGGTGCCAGTTTGCTGGTGGGTGGTGATACACAAGGCGTGTGTGTGCATGTGTGTGTATTCTTACCTGCATACATGTATAGACATGTGTGTAATAGGGTGACAGAAACAAGGAACTGTTAAGAGAGAGAACGCGAGAAAGAGAGACAGAGAGAGAGAAAGAGAGCACTGAGACCAATTAAATTTTTACTCGCCTTCTGATTTCGGTGTGAATGCAGCGCGATCAGAGGCCAGCACTTGATCAGTGCATCAGATGGCACTTATGTTCCAGCTTTTCATGCATGAAAATGTATGAGACGGAAAGCCTCTTCTGTTTAAATCACATCTCCAGCATTATTGTTAGCCAGTTTCAAATGAAAAGTGAAGCTTTAATAATTCCACTTCGTTTCCTACAACCAAGTGATCAAAAACTGCCTGTGATGGAAATGCCACCTGCTCGGCTGCAACGTATTTTTAGTCAGGTGTTTGGTGTCTCCACTTATAGGGGAATGGTTTGGTGGTTAATGGAGTTGTGTTCTAAGATCTCTAATTAGCAGCTGCTCCCGGCGGTTGTGAAGAACAGTGCTGCGCCTGAACCTATAATCAAGCTTGTTGTGTGTATTATCTTTGTAAGAGCAGAGGCGCCATCTAAGTGTGGAGGGGGTAGCGTTGAGGGCCCCCCTGGCCCTGGCGGCGTGCCCAACATCTGCGGGCCTATGTTGTAGTTCCTGTGTGATACTACAGTCGCATCAGCCATGATATATTACATTCATTGCACAGGTACTCATGCACAACTAATGTGTGTATAAGCAGGTGTTAACAGCCATTTGTGTGTGTGTGTGTGTGTGTGTGTGTGTGTGTGTGTGTGTGTGTGTGTGTGTGTGTGTGTGTGTAAGTGAGTGAGAGAGCAGGTGGGAGGATGTTTTCGTAGTGTGTGTTTGTGGGATGCAAATGCAGATCTATTGCTGCAGGGCTGATTATTGGATAAGGGTGGGTAATAAACTATAAACAGATACTTCATGAATGTCAAGCAAACTCAACTGACTTATAAACTACTAGAATGTGTATTTGTGTGTGTGTGTGTGTGTGTGTGTGTGTAGCTGGTTTATATCTATATGGTATGAGAAGAAAGCATGCCACTCCTGAGCATTGTGGGTAAAAGAATTCAAAAAGAACATTGATGATGAGCAGAAAAAGGTGGGGAGCTCACCTGTGTTGAGTTCTAAGAGAGTCAAGCCTCAGCAGATCTTCACACCAGCATCCTTTGGGACATCCTTGCACGTCATTGTCCTGAATTTGTGTAAAATTCTCACACAAATTTCGGAATTGCAACTAAGAAATACTGATTAACTGCACCTGGCAATAACTTCATTTAGTGAAAAACCTTTTTTTCAAACGTCTATTTTATAAGAGAGCCACGACAGAACATTTTTAAATAACTGGTAATCTCAGACCTTTACTGTTAACTGGTTTGCTGGGTTTTTAGGCCAATTGCAGAACACAACTTATTTATTGGTAAGTGGGATCCATGCAAACCCCCTTATCACTTGCAGCATATTGTGAGCCACACAGGCCAACTCACAGTTGCAAACCAGCAAAAAGTGCAACCTTTTTGAGCATCGTCTTGGAGCTTCTACTGTCAGACTTCAGGCTGTTGGAGCGTTTGCTTTCCCCTTGGCTCTCCTTTCTCTTGATATCACATGAATTACACTCTGAGCAGCCCAACTGGCAGCGTATTTCAATGAAAAATGGATTTCCCCTTCCCCACTGCCATTCCAGTGCACGCTTGATGCACCAGTTCTGCCTCCTTAGAGTTCTGCCTCCTTATTTTCCAAGACTTGTCGTAGTTTGGGCAATACTTGCTTTCTTTAACAGTGATCTTACCGGTAATCCTATAAATCAGATGTCCGAACAAACCCAAAAAAGGGAGCAAAAAAGCAGCGCTAACTGTCCAAACAACATATTTGTTAACCTCAGGTCAGAAATAGTTTTCAAAACTAGGGCAACTAAATTATGCAGAGGCTGAAACAAGATTCAGGCCAATATTTCATCCAAAATAAATATATATATAAAAAAGATCTCAGGGGTTCTAAATTTTGCCATTAAAATGTCGTTCACTTAACAGAGAACTCTGACTCTGGCTGTTGCTTGGTCCAGATGAGCAGCAGCAGCAACTTTGCTTTTCTTTAATTACAACCAGGCAGGTTGTAAATTGCTGTGAAGTGTCTAGCTGGTGGGTTAAGATTTGCCGCATCCTTATCTTGCCTTTCACCACAATACTGATTATTACAGAGATTTCAGGTGGCGTCGGATAAACAACCGGAGGTACTGTGGAGTCCTGAGACGTGTAAACAAACATCTGAACAAAAGCAACCCGAAAAGTTCAGAATTCAACAGGGTCTCAAAACTCATCCGTTTGATATTGAAGCACCATTTTTATTACACCGAGGGAGAGAAGAACAAAAGGGGAGGAAAGTGAAATTCATTTGATCAGAAATACTTCTGCGTCTTAGCGGACATGCAGAGGGGCCGTCTGCCAGCTGCAGCTATTTTTAGGGTCGTGCTTTAATCAGTGATTAGATTGTAGATCGGGCACATTTAATTGTCAGCACTTACTTCTGAGGATCATCTGAAGAAAAGTGCTCGGTCTATAGATGGCAATAAAAATGTTGAGATTATAATGGATTATTGCATGTGTAAAACTGTGGACAATGGCTCTCTACAAACTAGTCTAGAGGGTTTCCTAGTGGGTTAAGTCTAGTTACTCCAGCTATTTAATCAATCAATTTTATGCATGGATCACTGCTGCCACATAATCCGAATTGCATTCAAAAACACACCTCATTAGACACACACACACACACACACACACACACACACACACACACACACACACAAACACACACTTTTAATGTTTGTCCTGTTTAAAATGTTTCCATCCTTCCGTCTGTGTTCCATCACCACCACCACCACTCACGGTCTTTAACTATCCTCTTCTCTATTCCACTTTCCTCCCCCACCTTCCTCCCCATCCTTCCCCCTTCCCTGTTTGCATCTGTTTGGTGTATTCCCAGTGGCCACAAGGGGCCAGAAGGGTCCATGAATAAGTTATTAACACCGGCCCCCCAGACTTGGGGTGATCATCGCCAGCCTGTTTTAATACATGGTCCCCCATCACCTCTCTCACCCTCAGCACCCCTCTTTTTAGATCCATAAACAATGGGAATTAAAATAAAGCATGTATCTGTTTTTCTATTAATGTGGGGTCCCAGAATGTCAATCATCTAGCAGGGGTCTGACCAAGAGAGTCAGGGGGATCTGGCATTTCATGGCTGAGTGAGCTAGAAAAACATTGCAAATCAATCAGTAGTTGATGATATATAAAAAGAGGTTTAAGATGAACCCCAACACTGTTGCATTTGGTGAAATTATGGCTGATGAAACAGCTGTGTTTCTGCTATGTATATGTTTTATGTGTTGACTCATTTAAATGTCACCGCGTTTTTCTGTTAGATGCTGAGCAGCTGAGGGAGAAACTCCCAGCATCGACATGAATTATGGATTTCTCCCCCATTTTTAACAACGCTCCATGTGTTTAGGCAGGAATATGAGAGGATAATTTTATTGCGAATCCCCACAGGTGGACTTAGTTTGCACATTATGAGGAATGCACAGTAGATTTGTTCCAATTTGGCTTTAATTTCTGAAACGACTGGCGTGAATACATGAATTTACATTCATTTAAGAGGCATTAATCTGCCATCATTTTCAGGCATGGCTAAAGTTTGTACATGCTTAAACCTGGCTCCAACAGAAGAGGGGGAAACTTCAAAAACCCCCTCAGGAGCTCCTCCTGCTCCTCACTGTCGATGCAGAGCTGTTCCAACTATTATAATTGGAGCAGACCATTAAAAACTACAATTATATATTTACTCTAACAATTATTACCAGACCATCATAGATCAGACCCAGATGAAGGTCATTTAACTCAACAGAAAGCCCATCAGACACTTTTGTGACCAATCCAAACCTGTCTATTTGCTCCTCACAACCTCAATTCTGCAAAAACTAGTTCCAGACTGTGTTTTAGGAGGTGCATTAGTCTTCATGTGTGCGGAGGAGCAGCTGTGTGCCATACAGGACAGAGGAGGAGGGTAGCAGGAGGACAGCAGGAGGAGAAAAGGAGGGGAAGCAGGTGGAGAGGACATGGTGGAG
>CAAE01014661.1:270993-329380 GCA_000180735.1 Tetraodon nigroviridis | reverse complement strand
TTTAAGCTTTTATGACTTTATCTTGTTTTGAAATTTAAGTGGTTCAGTGGTCACAGATGTGCTAATAACACAGCGGTGACACTTCAACCAGACCTCTCATGGAGGTTAAGTTATTACTGTCATGAAGGCTGAACTGTGATAACCTGGTGAGGAGAAGGTAGCATCACCACAGTAGCAACGCTGCTTTATTTCAGATATCTTCAGACATTTTTAAACCTGGACTTATTGGTTGTGTGGGAGGAAGAGAAACCCAGACGATGTTGATGTCTGACGTGTCCTCAGCTCCTGCCTCATTCAGACAGCGTTGAAGTGACCAACGTAGATGCTGGGACCAGACAGCTGGGACCGACTGTACATTAATCACTAGCTGCCATCACTTCCTAATGAGCACAACCACCTTGTAGTGCCTCATTGGTGTGAGAGTGTGATCATCAGCGATTTAATATTATCACATGTGAAAACTGGACCTCGAAAATATATATCTGGAATGTGGATGATTGAATTTGTTGTGTCGAAGCTCTGTCAGTGTCTTTTTTATACTCTACACAGGCCTGGGAGTGTTTGCGCCTGGTTGCAGGTTTGTTGCCGAAACTTCACCATCATAGCAGACTGTGTTGGATATAGATCTGAACGACACCGACGTCGTTATTTTCAGGGGGTTGGAAATCAGCTGGCCCTAAAAGCTGCCCGTTGATGGGTCTGGGGTTGGCTGCTTTCTTTTGATGTGCTGGAGAACCAGGTTCTCCGAGGTTGCCACCAGCGGAGAACGCCTCAGGGCGGCAGCAATTTAAGCTCAGTCCTTTTGTCTTTGGATGGTTTCTGTTGCGATTCAGAAGGACACAGCGTGAGGTTACCTTGTATCTGACAACAGCCTGACGGAGCACGTCTGGAGCAGCTCTGATCCAGCCCTCTGACAAACCGTCATTAACACATTAATAACACCACAAAGATTTTGATCTTGGTGCCTGTCAATAGGGAGCAGCAAGTTATCCGTGACACCAGAGACAAGCACACAAAGACACGACTGAAGAATCACTAACATTATTATTTCATTATTAGAGGAGTTCATGTAATGTGCAAAGATATTTCCAATAACGATGGGCTTTAAAAAATGCAGGATGTATAGAAAAAAGGTGTATTTGGTGTAAATGGATTCCAGTACCTGTCACTGGCTGAGGTGTTAAATAACGCCTGTGGACATCCGTTTTTGTTAAGCTTGCCACAAACTTAATTATGCTGATTAGAAATGTTGCAATCTGAATATATTAGGATATGTTCGCCATGTTTGACGCGCAGACCTGCATCCGTTTGCTCTTGTACTCTGGTTGTGTCCTGTTTTAGTCGGTATGACTCATTGTTTGGTGCTGTTGGGTGATTCCGTTCTCGCTGCCAGACTTTTACAGAGGGCATCGTTCATCTCCACTTCCTCACAGCAGCAGGCTTTAATTTCTCCCTAGTGTATCTTTATCAAAAAACATTAAAGATCCTTTTAATCAATAGAACTGGGGCATGACAAGATTTATGCTCCTATGACACAGGAATCAGAGGAACCTAATGTAATGTCACGCTTACCAAATAAGTTACGTTACATTTGCGTGCTAATGGAGATAATCAGGCGCTGCATGCTGTGACTTCCAGTGGTCTTCAAAAAAATCCATGCTGAAACTGAGCTCAACAAAACAGACAGGAAAATCTGTCTTTTCTGAATTTAAGTCCTATTTACAATGTGGGGAAAAAAAACAAAAACAAACCTAAACAAATTATAAATGATGTACAAACACCCAGGTTTGTGCCATTGATATCTGTCTTTAGACCCTTTCGAGCCATAGAAACCGCCTGGATCAGAAAAGTAAATTATTTAGCTTGGCTGGACATGCTGCAGTTGGCTATTTTTGCTGCGGTTCAGCGCCTGGGCAGGTGTGACATGCGGCGTTCACGCAGTGCAGCGTCAACACACTGTCAGGCCGGGTGGTTTTAAGAGTTTAAGCAGAAGAAGCATTGAGGAAAGCTCCTGGTCAATCCAATGTCACCTTTTTTGTCAGTTCTGAGGGGATTTTTAGCTTTAATGTAGAGCCCTAATGAGAAAATTTTATTACACTGTACAGTGCAAAACCTGCAAGATAAAAAAAAAAAAAAAAAAAAATCACACACACGCACACACACAGATACACACACTCAGCAAACCAGTAAGCTCCTAAGTACCTGTTTGAAGTGCCGTGCACCTCCCTGTTGCTTTACATTTTAATGTGGAGCGATAGCGTCTGCTAATGTGCTTGTAATATACTGTGTGTCCCTTGTGATGACACAAATCAATAGACGGACTAATCCTGGTGTATCCAGTGGGGATTCTCTTATCCTGCTGGATTTTCACACACTAACTTAAAAATCCGTTGAGTGGTCTTCAGGGCAGGTTTCTCATTCCTGTCCAGTAGCAGGGAGGATTATGTATGATACTTAAAGTTTCTTCTGCTTAAAGTTTAACTTTTTGCCACACAAAGCAGAAAAAGAAACTTTAAGAAAGAGCGGCTTAACATTTGCTGACAGTGTGGGTCATCGAGCCTGAGATTACCGGGCTGAACATGCAGATTACCTGGTTTCTCTGTTTTCCAGCGATGTGAAAATGCCCATGAAAACCATACAGGTGACCAGGAAAAAAATTCTTCAGACAAAAAAGTGTACGGTAAAAATGTGAAATGAAAAAGCTTTGAACATGAACCTACTGCAGGAGCCCAAATCAGATCAAAACCAAAGCATCTCAATGTTACGATTAAACAGGCGTAGCGGCAAATATGATCTCTGACGGTAGCACAGCCCTGCTCTGACACGCTCCGTTATGCCGGCGTTAAAAAACACACTTTGGCTCTTTATAGCGCTCCCTTCACACCTGCACGATGGAACATGTGCTCTAAAGTCCTCATCTGTGAACAGCTAATCTAATTATCATCACCAATCACCAAACGGTGGGTGAGTGCTTTAGGGTCACTTTAGCATGTCGGTCTCAGCACATTTGTTTGAACTCTTCCACATCTGCCTGGAGTCTTTTATGGTGCGTCCTGATAGTTGAGCGAGTGGCAGATTTTCAATTTCATAAAAATGCTCCTTTTTGTGGTCGAGGGCTCCATTTAGGCAGCAATTACACTAACAGGCCAGAGTTGACATTAATCCACTGCTGTGTTTGCTTCAGTGATCTTCCTACTGGAACTTATAGCACATTAAGGGTATTTAGGGCTTGATATATTCCATCCTGCCTTCTCCCACTGATCAATTTATACAAACCCAAACCTCCTCGTTACCATTTTTAGCAACCAAAGAGGATAAAAGGCGGCACCTGACTGATTGTAAATTACTCACACACCTCTTAAACCGTATGTCAACGCCTAAATTTATGCCTTAGCTCTCATCTAAGAGAGCCCAGAATCCAACGGTGTCACAGAGAAAAGACTCAGCATGTAACTGAAATGAGACTCACAAAACCAACAATAGATCACGCCTAAAAATCCCAAAGCCTGAAGATTTGGAATCAACACCAGTGGCCCCCAGAGTCGTCCGAGGCAAACCTCAATTGCTTCATTGTCTCCCACGCTGAATCTGAGCCCCCCCATCAATGAACACGATCCATGACAAGTTTTCGCCTCAGCCTGGGGATTAGAGGCATAAGGTTTACGCTGGCCACACCAGGATCCGGGACTTTCTTTTTCCTTCTCTGGATCCAACAATTTAAACTAATTTCAAGGGCGGCTCCGCAGCAATTTTCTGGATCAATGGAATTTTATAGCTCACTTGGTCACCAGCATTTTACCTGCAAGTTTCTAACACAGGGTGATTCTATGCTAATGGCCTATTTTAGAGAGTTAGGGTTAGTTAAGGTTAACCTAGCCTCAATGCAAATTGACTACAAAAAAGGGACAGAAATATGTCAACAAGAAAAGTTTTTTTGTTTTTTTTTTTTACGAAAAATCAATAGATTTAGCAACTTATGCAGTAAATAATTAAAAAAAAATAAAAATAAAAAATTATTTTTTCAAATACATATGTCGAAATAGTGATGTAGTTGCATATCAGAAGTTTGTTCAAAAGTGCAAAAGCTCTGGGCTAAGATAATTAAAATGCATCGACTTCCGAACGAAACTGCCTGATGCAATGTTTTGACATTTTGTTTATGTAATTATGCCATTTACATTCACATGAATACATTTAAACTGATTAAACATATTAATTTGTATGAATTAAGCAAGCATGAAATGAGTAAGCCTTTTGCATATCAAGTGAATACTTTGAGGATATAATCTGTTGGTGACACCTATGGCTCCCCAGACACCTTTAGACTTAGAATGACTCCAGTTTTGCTATGGATTCCTTGAGGTGTCAAACCCTGAAATGATATAAGTAACACAAATCTGACCCAAATGGTCAAAATGGCATTAACCTTTCATCCAGATTTCAGCAGACCTCCATTTCCTCATTCTGTCTGGAGCTCAGCTATGACTTTGGATAAATCCAAACAGCCTCTTGATTTATTTAGTGCTTATTTCTGGCAGGACCTGCTTACTTCTTCTATGTTTCTATTGCTAAGGACGGAGCGAAGCCTCATTGGGTTAAAAAGCAATTTCCAACATCATGACAACTGTACAAATGTATGATGGTAAATGCAGAAGGGGTGAAGGGAAAGTTGGAGGTAGATAAGGGGTGAAAGACACCATGGCAGCGGTGAAGTAGAGAGGTTAATCCTGCTGTTTAATCTGTGGAGGTATGGGGGGCCTTATCTCTGCCGCCTGCTGCCGTTGTGCTCTCCTTCAGCATCCAGACTGTCTGACATCACTCAGGCCTGAGTGAAGGTGGAGGTGATGGGTGGGGGTGAAACAGGGAAGCTAACTGAAGCAACGCCGAGTCCCAGTGCTACCCCGGGCACAGACAGTGCACAAAGTAACCCTTAATCTAGGGGACTGAGCACTGGCGAAAATATTCATAGGTTTACCGGCCCGATGAGGAAACTAAGAAAAACAAATCTAGAACTCATTGGCCTGCTATCAGACAAGTCTGCTGGGAAAGCACACAGCTGTCAACAAGCCTCTGGCAGCTAACACTCTTTTTGCATATTCTGAAAAACAGATATCTGCATGCACCAAGAAGCCAACTCTTTCTGTAAACTTGCTCATGGCTCTAATTACAAGATAACAATTTGCACAAGGACAGTGATACCGTGGGCCTCTAGTGGTTTTAAATGTTGATACTGATAAAAACAACATACCTGCCTTCAAGAAAAATAATAAGAAAAAAAATCTTTCCACCATTATTTATGTTACAGCCCTGAATAATAACCGCAATAATAATAACAACAACAGTTTTCACTGAAAAAAACTCTCTCACTAAAAGAGTTAATATTTGTACATTTAAGTAAAGAAAGAATTCTGAGATTGTTAAAGTCGGTCTTGTTTTGATGGTACTCTGGACACTACTGAAAATCTGAACTTGATCAGATGGTTTCAGAGCAGCTTATATAACTGACTGATCCACAGCATCCGTGAACGTCAGGCTGATGTGAGTCTTTGGACCTCATTTGAATGACCTGACATCCTGCTTTTCTCGCAGAAAATGAACAACCCTCAGCTCTGATACTGAAGACATAAACAGGCCAACAAAACAAATGTGCATCACAAGCCCCTGGCTACAAAAACAATTACGAGCAAATCCAGTTATACTGCTTCCAATTATTTTAATGACTCTATTAATAATCATTTTCCACTAGCTAGAAACAATCCCCTAGTTTTGTCCGTTTTACTTTTGTTTGACCGAAAAAAGAAAGAAAATGTTCTAAGGGTGTTACTCTTCAAGGGCAGACAAACAAACTTAAACCAAAGAGAGGAAAAGATGTGGGATTTTACTGCTCATACTGGAAAGCTTCTTGTGGTGAACAAGTCAGCTGAAGGGCATAGATTTCCGTTTTCAGCCTAAACCGATCGATAAGCTTGGGTTTTGGGGGATTTTGTCACAGTGGATTGGCCAATTTTTAAATTTTCTTTAAAAATGAAGAAAACAAGGAGATGATCTTTGGACTACTCTGGTGTAAAAACACAGGAGAGACTTTTGTGTAAGATACCTGCTATGTTTAATGCTAGTTTTCACCTGAGATGGCTGAGGACAATTAAAAAAAAGAACCCTAGACCTCGCTCCATATCTGACATGAGTACCGGAGGAGCTTAGGTGCATTGTTAGCTTTGTTGTTAGTGTACAATAAGCTGGCTTGAGTGCTGCCTCGGGTTTTACGCAACCGAAGTGGTCGGCAAATCTCTAGCACATCTCCTCGACATAAGAGGTGCCCAGTTAATTCCATTCCAGATGTGGGGATAACGTATGCATATGTAGACTAGCTGATATGTTACATCCATCCAGGTCATCCAGCAACAAAACGATGTTGTCAACGCTGCTTCAGGGAGCCCGAGCGCGGTGGACAGAGACGCCTCATGTAGGATGTCTGCTACAACTGCTGCCGCCTTGACCCAATCCCCAATAAAACGGAGGAAAATGATGCAGAGGAATGTTACTGCTGGCCGAGGACATCCATCCACAGTGACTGTGCTCCACTCACAATTAAGGACAAAGAGATCGAAATAAATAGTGATTTCGTGACATTTCCTGTGCCATTTCAAATGACTCAATCTTGTATGTTTCGACTACAGTCTCCGTTCAGTTGAGACCCAGCTAGCAGTGTTGCAAATTTGATGGCTAATGACTGGTCTATAAGTGATCAAGGGAATTTAATGGCCACTTATCCCTGGCTGTCACACACAGTCTGCTGGGAGCTGCTGGGAGCTGCTGCCTGCCAAACACGCACTCGCAATTACAAGTTTCTTTTTGACTTTAACTCCCTTGAGGACAGTTTTCTATCAGCTCAAAGTGTGATGTGACACTAACAGGCCCGGCAGCGACGCGTTGTCTTCTGTTGGCGAGTTGGGTCGAAATGCTGTGATGCTGTCTGGATGAAGGTTTGTGCCGCTTCTGTATTTTGCATTAGGCAACAACGCTGTTTGTTCAAAAATAATCGTGCGAAGGAGAGATGAGACAGGTCGCCTCTGAACTGTGAAAACTACTGGTTTCATCTCTGCACCAGGATGCCTGCAGGGAACCTTTTCGAGCACATTCACCACCCACGTCATTCTCATCCCAAACCTGCACCTAAGCCTCACACACAGATGCTCCGCTGCTCCGCTGCCCTTCAGTAAAACGCGGGTCACTTCTTTGGTTCACTTCCTATTTTTCCTGTGAAATATTAGACAGTGCCAACGAGCAACATCCAGAAGTCTTTAAGCCTGAGTGAGTTTACATGCTGGATCAATTTATCCCCTTTCCTCTCGGTGAATTCACAAATCTCATCAAGTACGTTTGAAATGCCAGCGGTTTCATTGATTTTCCATTAGTGCCGTTCATATCTCTTGGGGAGGCTACAGCCATGTTGGTCAGGATATTTAGATTGTTTAACACACTTGAGTGCATTTAAACAGCATCGACGGTGCAGTTATTTCCTAGTGCAGGTTGGCTCCCGCGCCTTTAACCTTACAGACGAGTCTCATAGATCTGCTTACATTTGATTACAAAGCAAAGACGTGTCTTTTTTTTATCTCCCCTCCGCTGTCGTTCACTCGCACTTTTACACTGACTGGACAAAGTGAGGAGTCATTCTGGGCTGGTGCTCAGGTCCATTTGGAAAACAGGAGGTGATCGGTTCATTCCCCGTAGGAGAGTAGGGAACCAGACAGACGAGCGCACACAGAACACTTGAATGTCACGCTGGATCACATCACACACATTGGGAATAAGGTCAGCTTTGAAAAATTATAGAAGACCTTTCTGCCAACAAGGACACACACTGAGTCGGAAATGGGTGGGGGGTTATGAGGGAACGGCAGCCTCCTCTCAAAGAGACATTTTTATTTAAACCTGAGTTATAAAAGTGAGGGACAGAACGTTGGAACCACCTGCTGCTGACCGAAGGGTACATTAGCTTTAATGACATTTAACAGCATTTGCGTCTAAACAGCGGATCAGTACTTTATCCAGTTGTTGACCCTGCAGGGTGGCCATCAACAGAAAAATTATCTCGCCGATGCAACACCTTTTTAGAAACCGCCAACAGCTGGATCACAGGTTTAGGATCAGCCTGATCCAAACAAAATGCACCGTCTGGCAGTCGCTGCTCTGGATGGATCCTAATGACGAGTGTAAGCTGTGTCTTTTCATAGTTTTTCATGACAGACCGTTTTCTAAAGCCGGCACTTCACAGCCAGCTGCTGCTGCTCAGCTGCAAAACCACAGAGTGATATTATTACGCCTTTGATTTACACAGTCAAATTATCATTCCCCTGCTCTGGCCTGCTCCAGCAGAACAAGTAGGATTTTTATTCTGCGTCAGTTTCTGTGCGTGAACGCAAGCAGGAACTCAATGAGCTCAAAGTCAAAGTTTTATTAGGCAAAAGACAGGCACACCTGCGGAAAAGAAGTATGATCGGGCTAAAATCTCCCTGTCGACGGGATATTTTACAAGGCAGTTGTGAAAAACAGTTAGCCAGAGGGTTGGATCAAGTGTTGATGGAAATGAGTCGTCAGTACTATAGAAACGGTATGTAAAGGAGGGAGGAATAGCTTTTAGAGCAGGAGAGATTTTCTCTGAATGTAAGAGATGTCGCCCAGTTAGGAGCTACAAAAATTCACCAAGAGATGAGACTCAAGGCTCTTTGCTCTGTGTTGTTTTTCCCCTCAATGACTATGATTTTGTCTGAGACACTGGGGCATTTCAAGTGAAATGTGGTAAAAAGGTGGCAAGGCGCCGAGTTTCTGGACCGCCAGCAAATATTTAGTCAGAGGATCCACATTGCTACGGCAATATCTCCACAGGAGTGGATTCAGGCTGGAGGAGTAGATACGGTAACAGGGCAGCCATGAAATGATGTGCTGGCATCACACCCTGACAAAAAGCCAGAGACCAGGAACCACAACCAGAAAGACCACAGACCTTTAACAAAGAGATCCCCAGATCATCAAAATGAACAGCAGGAATACCGAAATGATTCAGTTCTGTGGTGCAATAATCAGGTTTTCTTGCAGACAGTAAACAAAACACTCTTCTTACTGCAGCTACAGCTGCACAGATGGACCTTGTGTGCTACGCTGTAAGTCCATAAGCTCCATCTAAACCCATGTGACTCTCAGCCTTCTGATAAGTGCGTTCGTGCAGAGGTCAGAGCATCGCCTCTTCATGGATGCCTCTTTACAATGAAGCATCTTTAATGGGATCAACTTTCACTTTTTTTTTCCACCTGCTTATTTTCTGTGCAGTGGAGGACGAGAAGTAGGCGGTGCAGAAAAGGCCAGAGTCTGTGTGTGTGCGCGAGTATGTGTGTGTGGCCTTTAGCTCTGTTTTACAGGACTACAGGCTGGTCAGGATTGTTCTCTGCTTCCCAGAAGACAGGAGACAGCTGCTGGAGGCAGATGTTAATTACAGCCTGTCAGCAGAGAATCCTCTAAAAAAGGGTCACGGAAAAGGTCAGCATGCTGTATTCTAATTATTTAATACGTTTAAGCCAGAGCCTGTCGTTTTCTCAGCAATCTGACACTGCAAGGATCTAATGATCTTTCATCTTACACAGTATTTGTCTGTCTTCACGATTAAGGGAAAAAAAGGGTTCTTTACCCACATTCTCCGCTCAAAACACAACGTGATCCATGATCTGGGGCCGAAAAGGTAATTGTTAGCTCGCACAGCCTCTGTGATGGATGGCTTTTACAAAAATGAAATGTAAGATGTGTACTCATATCTATAAAAATTATTAATTTATCATTTCGCTGACAAAAATCCCTCTTTTTCTCCAAGAGATAGTCCCTCAAATGAAAAATGGCACCTGTCATTTGCCTGAAAAGCTGCATTAGGTTGTTAAGAGCCGTAGCTACCATCTGAAGCACCATTCTCTCTACGGAGACCAAAAATAGACAAGCGTTTTTCAACAGTGTGAATCTGCAAAACCCTTTCATGTTCCTGTAGCTGACCATAAAACTGAAAGATGATTAACAAACATTTAATATAATTGCCACTGACATTCTTATTATTCAGTCTTTTCATAGTGCATGTATGGTGCGCTAGCTACAAGCCCAATTTCTAAAAAAAAAAAACTGGATAGGAACCTTCCTGTTTCGTAGAGGTCCTTGTGAGCCCATAACGCGTCAGGTGACACTTGTCTGTCTCTTGCTGACCTTCATGTTCTGCACTCATCTTGTCGTCTGTGCATCACTGGGGCCCTGAGACGGAAATCTCCCAGGGCCAAACAACGCCGCGTCCATTCGCTGCTTCCACCTTGTCAACCAGCAAACATTCTTGGGTTGGATTGCCTTCCCCGGCCTCCGCCCTCGCCTTAGCCCACCCCGAGCTCCCTCCCTCCACCCACGTGTGGGCAGGTGGACCGCCTCAACCTGGCGTCCCTCTTTAAACCGTTAAGCAATGTGGCAATCATTTCACAATGTAGGTATCCTCACCTTCATCACGTTGACTTTTGCTACGCCTCGACAAGGCCACCAGTTTTAGCATCGCATCTTTAATCTGTGTAAACAAGTCAAAGGGCGGCCGGGCTCATGAGGCGGAGGATGGAAGGACGTGAAGCGTGCATTATGCCTGCAAACCCTGGCGTACACTAGAGCGTAAAATTGTGTCATGGGGTAGAGAAAAAGGCCACTTGGCCGTGCGCGAGTACATACACGCGTAACTGCGGGTCCAGCAGGCGTTTTCTCTGCAGCCATGGAGCATGTTTCTGAAACGGTCGGTTCCAATCTGCTGTGAATTTCCTGAGCTAACGCTGAAAAGAAACTTGTTTAACTTGATTAAACATCATGAAATATTTTGTAGCAGACAACAGACGATATGAGCACTTCCACAGCAGTGGGAGGATGACAGCCGCTGTCAAAGCTAATAGTTAGAAAAAAAAAGGGGAAAAAAGAGAGATGTAAGTTAGTATGCAAAGCGAATTTGAAACCATGTTTCCAACAATAAATTCTTAGTGAAAATAATCTGTTCACATCTTTAAAGAATTTACATACAAAGAGGTTTAATTATAGAAGGGGAGAAAAACAAAGCACTCAGAGACTTGGCTGGAAGAAGAATATGGATAATAAATACTTCATCAGACTCTTTCTCCTTCGTCACGTTAATGTCTGTTGCCAAACAACAGTGAGCGATGACTAATGACCGAGGTGGTGATAGCAGGCCTCATAATAACCAGTGATGCATGTGGACTATCAGGCTGCATTACTGGGCCAGCATTTGTTCTTCCGGAACACATTTATTTTGCAAAGCATTCAGAAAAACCTTCTGAACTCATTGGATGACTAAAAGGACCAAAACAGCATGTACAATGCAAAAATCTACCTGAAAGAGACCCGCAGATCATACTCAAAACTGAAAAATATCAAGATTTAGTTTATTTCCCAAGAAGATAAAGCAAAATTAACAGGACACACACACACACACACACACACACACACACACACACACGATGACTTTTACGCAGAAAGGAGTGTCGGATTAGAGTTAACCGTCCATTTTACGTGTAAAACGATAACATGTCCAAATTCTACATTATATAAATCTCACCTGATTTTATCGTTATAATTTTTGACCTGAGATTTATTTTTAGAATTTGAGCCTCTGAGTCATGGATTCAGTTTAACATAATTGTGCCGCAAATGCAGAAATGTGCACCACATAAAAAATGGTTCGGACCATCTGTGGACATTATTGAGGGTGTGTTAGTGGACTTGTTAATGGGCAGAAATGGCCGGTTGTTGACAGTGATCTTATTGAAACAGATGTTTTATTTTTATGAGCAATCACACGCACGCACGCACGCACACACACACACACACACACACATACACAAACACACACACACACACACACACAAATTAAAGCCTACAGACCGAGCCATCTGTGGACAGTAATGAGAGGGCGGTAGTGGGCTAGTGATTGTGCAGAAACAGACGGTTATTTTCAGGGGTAATCTCGAGCCAGCTGGTACACACACACACACACACACACACACACACACACACACACATCGCAAAAACACACACACACACACACACACACACACACACACACACACAAATTAAAGCCTACAGACCAATTTAGCACCTGAACTGCCTCCAAGTGTCTGCCGATGCGCTGGGCCTTCTTCTTTTTTTTTCATTTTTCTTTATTTCCTCCCTTGAGACGAGGACATCATTCAGGAAATATTGGTATTCAAAGTTGTCACTTTGTTGAAGGTAAATAGTGAGTTTTGCACGGTGAGTTTTTTTTTACCTAATGTGCTCTGCTTGGGAGCAAGGCTAACGCCTCCCTCCATAAATGAAAACACATCTTCAGAGAGAGAAATATGAAAGTATTCAGGAATTTATTTCTCTGTACATTTAAATAGTTTAACTTAAAAAAGCGTTAAGGTTAGGGTTAGCAAATTCAGTTTTTATGTATCTGTACTGAAAGAGAAAATCCAAATTAAGAAGGTTCTCACCCATTTCTAGTTGCTAAAAATCTAAAATAGGTGAAACACGACAGTATGTGGAAAAGTCAGAAAAATCCAAACACATCAAAAGGTTACTTCAAAGAGCCAGAAAGTGTGTGTGGTAGCTTCAACATGATGGCTTGATGCAGCCATGGCAGTTTTATGCTTTGTTAGTAAAGGTCAGGCTGGCACATTGATGATGTGCCTATTATCAGTCTCAGCAGCAATCTGTTTAAAATTACCTCATTATGTTGAAGACCCAATCAAGTGCACCTCTGAGCCCCGAGCCTTCCTCCTTAAATACTGCTTATGCCGAATCACGAGCCATCAGCGCAGCCGTGCTGGGCCTGACCAGAGCCGCCAGTGCTCTAATAAAATGTATGGCAGCTTAGCGTGGCAGGCTATAAATTAATATAAAGCCTCCTTGTCAGCCTGCCTGATCTCTGCATTAGGATCACAACCAGGTGGGGCTTTAAGCCTCTTCAGTTGTTCAGAATGTCAAGCGAGTGCGGTTAGCTAACACGATTATGATCGTAACAATTGGGGTTTAATTGTTAAATTATGCGATAATGAATCCACTCCATTACTGTACAGTACCAAAAGGGAGTTCTGGTTGCTGGTATGAAAGAAATTTAGCCTTTAGACCCTAAACTGAGACTTGTTCCCAACTATAAACTATGTAATTGCATTTATGACTCTATAAACAAAACTTTTTAAGAAAGTTTTTCAGCAGTGTTCAATGCAAAATGGCCCAGCAGAGCAACAAAACACATGCACATCTCCTACATAATTTAACTTCACTGGCCACTTCATCCTCATTGGAATTCAGAAGTACACTGCACTTTTTTATTGTGATTTACTTCCTCTAATTTCCTATTTTCTTATGTACAGAACTAGGAGCTGCTGGAAAACAATCTCGCTGTGCCCTGTACAGTGACACAAAATACCCTTAAATCTCTTGAATTATGAATGAAACAGATTCTTTATGCCTCAGGTTGACCAAACACACCAACTGGTTAACAATTATTAGTGTTTATCTTTTTGTCGAAGCGTTGGACTGTTAACAGAATGAGCAGGTAAACGACACATATATTTTCACCAATACTTCTATCTGTGGTTTTGATGTTTTGCCTTTAAAGAATCACAGGTATTTCTATCATTATTTATCATTTATTACACCCGGGACAGGCTACAGGTCCTTAGCGGGACACCGTTTATGTTTGTGGGCTGAGATGTTTGTGTTGTCATGCAGCACATGTACATGCTCACCAATGGTCTTATTGATCCGACCACAACACATAGAGGACTGATGTTTCTGCCTGTGATCAAAAGCAGCAACACCTGGGCCACTGGCTTCTGTGCTAGTAAATCACTCAATGTGAGGAAGGAGGAGAAGAGGAGGGTGAATTGGCATGGATGTGGTGATGGTCCTGGATATTCCATCATATTCGAACAGGGACTCCTGAAGTTAAATGCACAGGCTATAATTACTAAGCAGCCACTATAAATTTGTGATTTTGAAAGGCTGCTGAGAACCACCCAGATAATTCTGACCATCATTAACCTCTGGGTGACCCTAATTCAGCTACACAATCCCCTGGATTCCGAGGATTAATGTTGAATTTGAATAACTAGGGTCAGCGGTGGACAAACACCGCATATAGACGTAAAAGCTGACACGACTGCTGTTGCTTTTATGAGACTCAAAATGTTCGGTGAGCTGTGAGCCCATATGAAGCTGTGGATAAAGATGAGGCTTGGAATAATGGCTGATTGGTCTGAATTATGCTGCACACCACCCTGGTGTACTAAAAACCATTTGTAGGAATATTATCAGAGACCATTAGAAAGCAAAAAGCCTGTGAGCATTTTAAAAAAGTATTGCTTTTTGCTTTTCAGTCAACCTCTGAAACACATTTAGAGTATACAACATAATAAAAAAAGAAAATTAATATCAATCTGATGATCCAGACCAGGACATGGTTCATAACGTGGCAAACTATTGGAAAGAATGTGTCTGGAGAACTTTTTAAAATATTAATAAGATACATATTGCAAAAAATACACAAATGACAAATTAAATATTAAAAATTGGATTATTACATTATGCATGTGTTAGTGTTATAGATGAAACAACCCAATGCATACACCTAGGTGTTATTTCTCCCTCCATCAGCCCACGGGTGCACCTCACACTGAATCTCATTCAGCACCTGGGGCCAGTATTTTAAATTAACATGATGTTTAGCATTAAATACCATTTATACGTAGCAACATTTGCAGTTAATCGAAATTACCTAATGTGCTGTGAGTGTGCTGGGATTAGCCGTGTCTTTTAGCCCAAACTCCATGTAACAGGACTGAGATTTGCCTTACTGTCGCCCACAGTGCACCTCTGCGTCCTAATTTGGACTTCAGACAAATGGCTTTTTTTTAAGAAATGCTAATTCAAACAAGCAATCAAACATAATAAATACTGAAAACAGAGAGCTGCCTTTCTGCATGAGTGACTGCCAGTTCACCACAATGGCGAATGCCGGCCCCACCCAGCGGCTCGGATGCTATAACGTCTGCGCTGTGTGATGTGTGAGCGGATGATGGGGTGGACGCTGTGCGGTTTGGACACAATTCCCATCTCTTCTGGCTCGTCGAGTTCTCTCATCCTCTTCACAGCAAGGTCTGGACCACGTGAAGGTAAAAATCAACATCACCTTGGACTTTAATGGCCCGTTGAGTGACAGGCCTGTGACAGGCGACAAATGTGTGCCTTCATCACACTGGGCGTCCGCATAAACCACAGGGCGAGCTCGGGGCTACTCTGCCAATTGCTAATTTGGTTGTGATCAAGATATAATAAATTGCATCTTGGATCTCACAAACTCTGCTCCCATCTACTCGTGAGTTCTTCCACTGTCTCCAGGAAGAGCAGGACAGATTTCTATTTTCACAACATTGATCAGCCTTTGAGCTTCTGGCACTGTGGATATTAGAGGAAAAATGATCAACTAGGCTAGGAGGAATGGCTCACCGCTGGGAGGCTTTGATTGTCTTCCCTTGGGGAAGATTTACTTCAAGGTATCTGCTGATATACGAGGCCACAATGCAGCTGAAAGGGCATCAGGTCTGTGTGTGTTCTCTCACATCCCCCCCCTTTTATTCACCCTCTTATCATCCTTTACCACCCAAAATGCACATCAGACCCCCTCACCTCTCTCTGTCTCTCTCTCTCTGTGTGTGCGCAAAGTTTTCTTTTCCATTTCTCCGGTATAAGCTTCTAAAGACAAAGCAAACACACCACAAAAGCAGTACATTTCCAAGACAGATCATTCTCAAACTCTCACATTTGTTAAGAACGCACCTATCCATCTAAATCATTCCTCCTCACTGTTGGATGTTGATGCTGGGGTCCATCCCCCCAGACAATGGGCCCCAGGCCACACACACACACACACACACACACACAACACCCACACACACACACACACACACACACAAACACACACACACACACCAACAAAATGTCAAATGGTAGGTCAAAATGTTTCTTTCTCTTATATGTACAAAAAAAATTCTAAAAAGAAGTATTTGATAATTCATAGTTCACTGAGTTTACATATAGAAGAGAGGAAAACCAAACTTTTAGAGGACAGAATTGGAAAACAAACAAACCTTGCCAACCAGTATATTTATTGACTGACCCGTCAGGGCAGCTACGGTTGCATCCCTGTTAGTTTATGTTCCTGTCGGGTCCCACGTGTCCGTAAATGACACCACTGGATGAAAAAGTATTTGTAATAAACTAAAGAGAGGATCTGGAAACTTCCAGTGCCTTCAGAGAACCGGGGGTTTGCTACAATGAGAATTTCTTTAGATATGACGTTTCTTGCAAATGGCCTTTTCTTTGCTTTTCTGAAAAAAGTGGATCACCTGAACAACTACAAGCAAGGATGAAAGGAAAATCAATAAAATCAGAAACCTTCAGATCTTTTAGCAAAAAAATTACAAACACAATGTCAGAATGAAGTTGAAGAAAAGGACTTTTCAGAGACATGTTCAGAAAACACACTGCACTATTTATTTGCACAGCCCAAACACTCTCTAATTTTGGCTCGTACACTTACTTTTATACATTGTATTGATGCTCCTCATGATTAGTACAGTCTTTGTTTTAGTCTTGTGATTGGCAACATAGGGCTCGTGTGCATCGCAACGCAATCTTGGGGACATGGCAACAAGTAAGGTTGTGATCTTACCTTTCCAATGGACCTTAAACCTCACATCCGCACACTATTGTCAGTCGAGTTACCTCTATTATAGAGGTCTAGGTCTAGGTCTTCATTTTGAGAACTCATTTCTAGACTGCATTTAGATGCTACAAAGAACAGAATCAACCATTTAAAGCATAAATAGCAGTGATTGTGAGTAAAGAATGTGAATTATTGGTGAATTACGCTTTGGTTTGTAATAACGTTTTTGTTAGAGGCAGAGGGATTCTCTAAACCACAATGTCTCCTTGTCTCTAAAATCGGACTCTTAAAAAAGCATTTTTCTTTTTCAAAGGACCATCTCTTGTGTGAATGAGTCTATTTCCATTCTACCCCAGCTCTCTCATTCTAGACTAATGGCAATGGATCCCTGGTGTGTAGCCTCCGCTTCCATCTCAGTGCCAATCGGACAGGACACCTTTCACATTTCTGTCTGTTTTGACATTGTCTCTCTTGTTCGTCAAAGCAGTCAGGGAATATATAGAATATGGAGGTGAAACATCAACATCTGACTGAAATAAAATAGCATCAATCAGACAGTATTTACACATTAGCAGGGTCACGTTAACTTTTGCTGTGAGCAAAGAAATCATACTGTGCTCATCACAAATGAAGGCTGCTGTTATATTCCCAAATAAGAACTGGAATCATAATACCATTTTCTTTCATGCTATAATACCAAAACGTAATAACAAACCAACATCTCAAAGGTCATTTGAAGTATCCTCATGCAGTTGCTAGCGTGGCGCAGGGAACCGAACAAAATGCAAAAATAATCAAACATCCACTCCCCCCACTCTAATCTCAGTGACTTTCTGTGCCGCGGCTGATAAAGTCCATTACAGTGAAGTATGGAGACTTGACACATTTGGCCTCTGAAGTTAAAGCGCTGGGTTTCACCCCACACATCACGCAATGGGCTGACAGCGAGAAAAATGCGTAGCGCATACAGGACCGGCACATGTTTCAGAACAGGAAGTGTGTGTGCCTGTGTCACAGCAAATGATTTTTTTTTTTTTGTCCAAAGATGTCACAGGAAATGCACACACTTAGCAACAGGAGATAGGCAACTAATCTACCGTGAAGGATGAAGTGTGAGGATCTGAGATCCTCCAAAAAGCAAGAAGCACCCTCCCTCCCTACAGAATCTCACTTTAAGTAGAACCATGGTTAACATTCAGATCATGAGTTCTCCTGGCTAGTTTTAGAAAAGAAATGTCAAGTCATTATAGATCGCGATATTGGCCAAAGAAAAACGAATACATGAAACCTTTATTACCCACAAGGCAAAGGCAGCAACAGAGGAAAGACACCTTCAGAATAAATCCTTTTTTCTCTGGGTTTACTGGTCAGATCAAGACGCTCCAGTCCTCCCTCCTCCTCTGAACTTCTTTTTGAGGTTGCCAGGCCAGTCATGTCAGGGTCACTGACTAATCACATTAGGGCTTGATCAAAGTTACAAGAGCAAGAGGGAGAGCAGGAGAACCCCGTTCCTCACAGCGTGGGGATTAAACTTCCAGCAACATCTCAGGAGTGTCAGCACACGGCCGCCTCACACAGGCCCCACAAAAACTGAGGGGTGGGCACAGGATGGGCTTCTAAATGGGTTGTACAGTTGAAGAGGGCAAACAGAGGCCAAACTGGACAAATGAATGCAGGGAGTGACCACAGACCAGTGCAGATGTGGAAAGTTTTGCTTTTGCGCTGCTGTGCTTAAGACAACTTTTTGCTTTAGCATTGACTTGGTTTTATCATCTCTGTCTGTGAGTCCTACAAAACAAATGAAAGGGGCTGGCCTTGGGTGATGCTAGTGCCTCATGCCACTTTTCAACCTCATGACCTGCACATGCCCTCTCTCCTTCACTTTGAGTTATACCAATCTGGTTCGCTGAAAACAGGATCGTTACTGATGCTAAAAGAACTCCACTTTCAGATCAACAACAGGAGCTCACTGACCTGCTCCTTTGTGAGCATCATAACCTCAAAAGGAATTTCTTTGTGGAGATATTTAAATGGTAGAAATTCATATTTGATTTGATCTCTGCAGGTGAACAAATGCTGGAGGTGAAGAACCAGCAGTTCCAAATGATTCCGGGATTAATTAACTCTGACATTAATGATAAAATGCACGTACTGTCTCTGTCTGCTCTGACTGTACAGTGAGATGATAAGACACAACAGGTATAGTGGGGAATTAGTGTCCTAATGGAGAACAGACACCTTTTTTTAACTGTTGACCTTTGCATGGTTGTCTAATTACCCTTATAGTGATGCTAAATATCATATAGGTAATTGGTATGAAGCTAATGTGTCTTCATTAATAGGAAATGTGGCACCAAGCCTGATTGAAGCTCAAAGTTTCATGTCATTTCAGTGTTTCCTATCACAGACCAAAAACGCTCTCATTAGGAGACTCTAATTTACCCCCTGGTGAGTGTGTGGGTGAACGGAGTGCATGCTTACTGCCTGACTGACACACTGACTGACAGCCTGACCAGGGTTCCTCTGGCCCCGCCTCTTACCAGGTAACTGGCATAGGCTCCAGGAAGAAAAAGAAAAAAATAGATTATCTGCTAATGTTGAGACGTTTCTGTTGCTCTGCTAGATTTACCAACAAAGCACTAGTGAGGTTTCTACTACTGTAAATACAGGATTTGTTCCTGCTAAATGTTCACTTGCAGCATTCACCAATGAGCATCTTTCTTATTTTCTGCTTCACAGCAACCTCATCACACCAGAGGATGAATAAAGCTGCAGCACATGGTTCAGAGCAGCATGACCATCGATTAGTCCCCAAAACAAAGCGTGTTTTAGGCCAACCTCCATTCAGGTTCTGTTGCTTTGCTACTCGTATACGTTAGGTCCAGATTATAGTTTAGTAATCAAACATCCATTCTAGATGTAAAGCATTGCCCAAATGCATGGCTAAACTAAGAAACAAAACAAAAATCAGTAAATTTTACCTTTTTTTAATTCTGAAGAACCGGCCATCTAGTTTTATTTCAATAAATTCATCCTCACACTTACTTCGACATAACAATCTAAATATCCGCAACTATCAGGAGGAGTGAGGATTAAGGCTGGAATTTGTCCCTGGAGAATGATTGCTGCTGCAGTCTCTTGCAGTTGACTGCTAAGCATGGCTCATCTGTGGGGAGCACAATCATGGGCAAATAGCATGTTCGTATTGCAGAATAATGCGGACTGGTCACCAGCAGGAGACCATTTCTCTGTAGTCTCCGAAACTGCTACAGCCGCCAGCAATGGTTTAAATGAGCTTTTTCTGCAGTGAGTTTCAGGGTGGCAAAAGCTGCTTATTGTAGTAAAATTATTCTTACTGCTAAATTGGTGGAGATTCTAATAAAAATAATGTTATGAGGAAAAGGCAGAGTAACCTTGAATATCAGCCAACATCCTTACAGTAAAGATGCAGAGCGGGAGATTACATCTCCTATTTTCAGTAAGAGGGTGTTTTCATTAAAAAATAAGGCTGAAGTTCTAACATTTAAAGGAATTCTCTTGGGAAAGCAGCCATCTGAATCGTATCCACTTTCTCACTGCTTTGTCCACAAACTGCGCTCTAACCAAAGAGACGCTAATCCCGGCCTCTCGTGCAGCTATTTACTGGGGTTACAATTTTTATTATTCAGTGGCATCTTCTGGGGTCGATGTACAACCCTGCTTTGGAATCAGCCGTGGATAAAGGTGACCTCATTTGAGCACGATAATCAGCCCACACAGAACCACTCGTGTGCCAGACTTGGATGTGTTGAAAGTTCGATTATTAAAGACTGAAACTCATGTTGTGTTTGCAGGTGGATTAAAAATTCTCTGGGATTCATCCAACTTTGTCATTTTTGAGTTAAAGAAAACCTCGCAGACAAGCTGACTCATCAAGGAAATGAAGCAAAAAATAGCTTGATGTGGAACACTTGAGCAACATATGGCAAGGGGAGATGAGGGGGCTCTAATTCTGCTCTGGAGCCAGCTGGTCCACTAGCAGGGCTCCCACCAATCCCACTGACCGCTCTCCATCCAGCTGCGTGCCAGGAGGTGCAGCACCTCTCCTCAAACGGCCTCTCTCGGGATTTTGCGGGGCCATCTCTCCAGTGTATAATCAAAAGATAATCGTGCCCGCTGCATCTATTGATCTGTTCACAGCACTTCCACTGGGGCAGCCGAACGGTGTCCTCAGGTGGAGCGCTCGCCACGGCGGATGTGATGAAACCCATTAAATTCCACAGATATTCTAAATACACAGCGGGTTTGTGTGGTTTGGGCTGAGGTTCAAGCCTCATTTGGCTAATGGTGATTCTTGCCAATTTATCCAATTTGCTGTGCCATTGAAGAAGTTCTTCAATGTCAGGCTAATTAATTATTCATCATTACCTAAACGTGCTAATTAATTGTCAGTTTAAAGGTGCACTTTTATGGAAGGAATCCTTGGGGATTAATTTCTTCTGCTATAGACATTATTTATTTATATCATGGTAATAGCAAATACGAGAAGATAAAAATATGTGTAATATGTGTTTGAAACTAGTGACATTTCTTCATTTCGATAGATTTTAAAGATCCGTTGAACGAGTGAGGTTCCTCTTTTTTCTCGATTCTCAAAGTGAATGTCAAGGACGTGCATAAACAAAGATGCCATACCTCATTACAGCCCATATTTATTCTAAGGAGGTGCCCTTATCACATTGTTTATAATTAAATGGATGAGACCACAGTTTTGAAAAGATCCGTCATTTCCTCTTCCTCGGGGGCTATTTAATAGAGGAGCTTTTTGTCTCTTGGAGCCGTGATGCATGTTAAATGCTTTTCATCTTGGTGCAGGATCGGACCAACTCATTTTAAGGGGGTCTAATTATAGCAGCCTCCCGTGAGTTGGCATTAAACTACGGCAGCATGCAAGCATGTTATTGAAATAATTGGTGCACTTAGAAGATGTCCACGGCGTTTTTAACAGATGTTCCTAAGCAATGGGTCAAAATGTGTCATAACACCCATTAGCTGGATCTGAGATGACAAAAGTGTAACCACAAAAGAAAAAACCCACAAAAAACATTCTCACAAGAAGTAAAACCATATTTCCGATCCCATTTTCCTGGCTTTTTGATGGCAAGATCGTCCTAAATAAACAGTCAATGTCACAGCACAGCTAAGGATTTTTCTTTAACAATAAACAGTCTCAAAACAGTGAGGTCAAAGGGTAACATACACGTAACACATGTGAGCATTAAGGCGGGCAAAGATATTTAAAAGTTAATTTTCTAACCATCCTGAGAAATGGAATGAACCAACGGAAAAGAACTTTCCTGCCATAAAATATATCCTGAACAAGATTATTGTTGTGTATTGTTGGAGGTCAACAAGAAATGCCTAATACTAAAACACTGAAAGAGTGCAAATTACCACCTGTCGCAGTAGAGACGTCATGATTTTTTAAAAATAAATTGTTACACAGCTGCACATGTAGACTTTTACAAACTTAATATTACAGTTCAATGTCCACTCGAGGTGGACTAAACCCAAAGCTGTATTTTTTTCTCATGCAAATAGAGCAATTTACATATCAGTACAGGAACAAAAGTAACATTTTTAGCAAACCTGCCCTAAAAGTTGGTTTATGTTTGTGGATGTGTGTTTTTAATACTATACTATACTGACCTTTGTAATTAAAAGACAATATAAAACTAAGTGCAGCAACATCAGCAAGAGTGGGAAAAATGGAGAGATTGTTAAAAATGTTGGAGCTCTTCCGTGCCCATGGTGCTCTGCTCCTGTGTGCCTCATAAATAAAAAGCATTTTATATAAGTACAATCTAGGACAGTGGGTTATTAATGGCCAGGGGACCCCTCTCCTGGGGCAACAGTGCTAATCGTAGCAATAGGTCTTCCTGCTGGATCAATGTCAGCACAAATTTCTGATTGCTTTCCTGATGCGCGCCAAGTTATCTGTGATTCAGCTTTAATAGGTTATTGAGCGAAGACAGCATTTAGGGAGCGGGGCTGTATTTCACGTTATTGACAATCAAATGCACACAGATTTCTCATTAGCATGCATTAGGAAAACAAGGAATTAATCTGGACAACACCATTAGGGAACATGATGATGCTTACACACTCGTTTAAACAAACATGCCTGACCGCGCCTCAGCATCACATGGGCGAGGGACCTGAGGAGTGTAGGTAAATACAGTTTGACAGATGTGAAACTGAACAAAAAGCTACTGTGCAAACTGAAGAAAAAACGCCGGTTTAAAGTATAGCAAAATACAAGACAGTGGTCTCTGACTGTTGAAAAAAACATTTCTTGTGCATGTGTAATGATAAAACAATCCACAAATCATTTTAAATGTTGCAAAACCTCACTGTGTCTGGGCTTTCTTTCTGTCATTATGAATAAAATCATAGGTTGCAGCATGAAAGCCACTTTTAGTGCATAAGTCTCCATCGGCAGATCAACAGAGGTCTCCATGCTTCACGTTTATTTGACCACTGCACCGCTACAAGAGCTAAAGGCCAACATTTAATGCATATTAAACGAGCACATGCACATTATCTGACTCATGATGCCGGGGCTGAAGCGAGCCCATTATTTGAGGATTCAATTGCTCTGACAGTTCCTAACCGAAATGCATAGCGCTGATGACAAAATGAGCGGTGGCAATGCAGCGAGAGGGTGTTAAATCAGATGGCATTCGGCTGCACCTGAAGGTCAAGTGTTTTGTCAACGTGGACACAGTCTGACGACAATGACGGCAACGCTCGCAGTTAGATTTACAGCCGTTATCTAAACAAGACATGAACTTAACATGCCTGAGATGAAGGTAAAGGATGGATGGATGGGCAGCGCTGGTGCGCTACACGCACGGTGCAAAAACAAAAGGTCGAAATGCAAAGTGATCCCATAACCACGCCGAGTGTCTGGAGCATATAATGAGCTCATTCGTGCGCATTAAAGAAGTAGAGATGAAAGAAAAACAACATGGTGCAGCTGTTTATTTACGTAGTTATTGTAATCTTAGCAAGTCTGCATTTAAAAATGCAGTTTTGATAACGCTTTAATACTAGAGGATGGCAGAGGTTTTGAAAGGCACCGTCCACAAAATATTTATAAAGCTCACGCTGAAACAATGTTGCTGTGTTCTCTGAAAGAACTTTCATGAGGTAATCTCTGACAGGGAACAAGGCTGCAAACAGTTCCCTCACATATTTAGGCAACAAATATTAGATTGAATTAATACATTAATGCAGCCCAACACAATGAAGCATTTTCTTTTATTAAAGGCTCTACATACTCGTTTTTTCCCCCAACACTGCTCAATAAATGTCAGCAGACACAACAGCATCATTATCTGTGTGTACCAATATAAAAAAAAAAACAAAAAACGTCTTAGCTGCAACACTGCAATTCTCGGACATTGGCAGTAAAATAAGTATTTGATGAAAATGTTTCATCGGCCGGCGAGTCTTAGCTTCGTATTACAGTATGGGGACATAAACAGTCCCAGCGCAGCAAATGTCCTCATGAGCCCAGTGAGAACCACTGACTGGGAAAGCATTAGGCTGAATTATTCAGCATTTTACATCATAGTGCGCAATTCCATAAGCTCGGGGTACATTAGTAACTATATGTAATACTCAGGAGTTTCAGCCAGTGTGAACATTATGGAGGAGGAGGAGGAGGAGGTGGGGGGGGGGGGGGGGGGTCTCCCATTTGGACAAGGAAAAAAAACCAAACCCACAAGCGTCTCGAAGGACCAAGTGCCAATTTAAGCCAGACATCTTCCTACGAGGAAGTCTGTTATGCATGTTCATTTGGTTAAATCCTGCAGGGCACCAACGCACAATGTTTTTGTTTGCCTAAAACTAAAGGTAATACTCTTGAAATCTGGGACCTAATAATATATTTTTTAAAAAAGCAGGTTCTCAAACCAACCAAGTGCCAAACGTTTAAAAAAGCGGCGAAGGGAACAAGCGAGTGGATGACATTAGACATAATTCAGAATAAGGGCCAAATGTCCAGCCAAGCGGACAGATGGGACTCTCATGTTTGGACTAAGCCAGGAGTAAATATTCGCCGTGACATTTGTGCTGTTCTCTGTTCCTATCTGCTGAATTGTAGCTGCCTGACATTTTCATGCTAGTCACACTGGCAACGATTTCTGCTGTTAAAATGCATTTAAAATAACAAGCGCACGGTGGCTACGGTCGTTAAAGGCGCAGAAGAGAAGGATTGGAAAAATTTGTCTGACTGAGGCAGTGTTAATTACATTTTAGGTGGCTACGGGATTGTTAAACTCCCCAGTTTAAATTTCCAAGGCCCAATTTTTGGCTTAAAAAAAAAACCAAACGATGAATCTGTGTTAGGAGATTGCGACTGCTGAGGCTTTTTTCCCGCTTCAGCCTGTTTCTTATGTAATGAGACTGTTTGATGTAGCGCTGGGGAAGAAGGTCACCAAAGATGTTTCTCTGGCTTGTTTTCAACCACATCAGAGCCACCGATACCTACCTCCCCACTGTTGACTCACCAATCCCGCCTCGTTTACACACATTTTCACCTGTAAAATATTGTTTAAGGTCCTTATTTCTGACTGTTAAAATGTGTTTGTTGGATTTTGCCATTCAAATTTTAAATTCTACACTATTTTTGTGGCAATAATTAACTATTTTTTTCCTTTCATTTTTTTAATTGTATTTAGTTAGAATTTTTCTAATTTGGTCCCCAATCACTAAAATAACAGCAACCTATTGAACTAATTACTTTGTAAGTTGTCCAGCTTGAGCCAGCTCCAGCGAACTAATTAAACCACACAGGCACAGAAAAAGAAAGGAGCACAGCCCCATTACGGTTGGTGGGCATTTAAAGCAAGCTTGGTTAATTTTTCAGGAGAAATTCTGCTGATGCAGTCAGAGACTCTGAGACACGACAAAATGAAGAGCTCATACTGGCAGCCGAGGAGCAAAAAAAACAAAACCAAACAAAACAAAACACAGGCATTCTATTATCAAATTCTTTTCAGTCACAAGCACAAATGTAAAAACTGTTGTTAAATGTGTGACAAAATTTCTGCACGGCTATCTCTTAATTAAAAACAAACAAAAATTGACTTTAAATTATATTTCACTCTATGAAAATGCCCATTTCGCACTGTTCCCCCACATTTGATCAGATCAGAGCTTTGGGGGGCAAGATAGTAAGTATCGATTGACTTTGGGTGCATATGCGCTGCAAGAATCATACATCCGGCTCTACAGATCAAATTCTTGCCTGGCTCTGGTGGCATTAACAAATGCAGCCGAGACTGAGCCCAAAACACAAGCACCGGATAATTAGTCACAGCGAGCTTAGAGTAGGAAGGCCAGGGAAGCAATCTGACTGAAGAATGTATTGATCCTCCAGAGAAGGAGGGGCGCCCAGTCAGGAGTCATGATCAATCTTGTGAGCCAACTCTCTCAATCTGTGACAAAGCCTTCGCGGGTCTGCACGGAGAAACGTTCCATCTGTACGCTTACGTGTCTGAGCGTGTATGCGAGCATGTGAGCCACATTAACACCACCAACACCTCAGCGTATGACTTGTCAGAAAGAGACAAATGTCTGCGTGACTAAAAGACTCCCAGGGGTTGGAGGGAGGAAGGAGGAGGTTTAGCGGGAGCGCCACATCGGAAGCCTTTATCTATGAGCTGAAAGCCTCCCCTGAACCGCGGCATCTCTTCGTCAAACTGGCGCGGTGCGGGGGTTTAAAACCAGTTCAGGGCCTGATGGAAACAGTAAATCTTCTCAAATATAAACAGTTTGTATATTGGTCTTAGCCAGCAGTTGGTCACAGGTGGGCTTTATCTGATTAGACAGCAGCGATGCATATCAGGGGGGAGCAGCCGACCGATTCCTCCGTAATTCATCTTGCTCTCATATGCTGCTGGGGAAGGAGGGCGGGGAGGTGGTGTATTTGACTAAAGTGGGTGACATGAGTGGTAGCCCTGACTTTGCCTTCATTTTCTGAAATCCGCATCCACTTCTTTGTTTTAATTTTATTTTTTTGTGATTTTTTTTTGTGATAAAGTGTTTGCTTATTGGTCTTGCGGTAGTGGGTGGCCTATAGGGTGGAGGCTGTGAATCAGATCAGTCAGACAGCACGCTAAGCTGTGCGGGACACCCACAGCAGTGGAACTGGAGACGGCTAATTGACAGGCTGTTGGGAAACGAAAGTCGGTCCAGATAGCCAGTCACTTTCACGCTCCCACACTTCCTGCTCTCCATCGGGGGAGAAGGTGGGTGGTTTGGTGAGGCGTGTCTCAGAGTGTGTATGCCTGTGTCTGCGTGTGTGTAGGCGGGGTAACGTGGTAGCACTAGCCCAACTTCTAAAGCGAATGTCGCTGCGACACATCTAGACGTTACATTTTCCCCACATAAGTGCACATAAACACGAACAACTGAGAATGAACAAGAACTGAAGCTACGTCATCTCCAGACCAGCGGTGAGTCATCTGTCACACTAAACATCACAAACAAAGCTACTGTAGCTCCAAATCAAAGGGCAAACTCATCTGGCCAAGAGCACATATGTCATCATAACAGTGGCATGAACTTTCACGGTATCTGCTGATAAAAGATAGTCACACCACCTCGGCTTGATGCGCCACCGCCCACAGGCCCCAGGGTGGAGGTCTGGCTTGGGCTGGCTAGTGTGAAACCAGACCGAGAATGTGGAGCAGCTGCAGCGGCTTTCAGATTACGGAAGAATGGATATTTAAAATAAAGGGAATGTCCATACTGCAGGAGTACAGTCGGCAGCAACCGAAGAAAAGATTCCAGATAAAAATCTTACTAAATTCTTAACCAATTTGCTTTTTTGACCACGAAAAACAGAAACTATTCTGAAAACCTGTGAGTGTGAGGAAGTCCTCAGAGCTGGGAAAAAAGTTCTTCTCTTCAGAAACTGCTTTACCGACAGACAAATTGCTATGTCGAGGATTAAGCTGCAGGGGCGTCAGGACCCCGACGGGGCCGACCCCATTCACCTGTGCTGGGGAGGATGACTGTGTGATGCTGGGACGGCGCTGGCGCCTCCCGACAAAGATCGGTGGCACAGGGGCATCTCTGAAAAACGGCTCAATACCATCAATAACCGTTTCTGTCGTTATTACTGCCGCGCACGCTCGAGCCCTGTCGACAAAAAACGATCCCGTCCCCGCCGTGGGACGACGGCGATGGAGACAGGTGGCTGATAGAACATCGGGGACCATCAAGCATGCAGGCAAACGCCCCATGATGCCAGGCTACTCTGCATATATGCAGACGGCGGCGGCAGCCAGGTACATCTTTATAGGATTTTTTCCCCCAGTAGGGGTGGAACCATCTGTGAATTAAGGTATCAAACATTCAATCACCTATATAGCGCTGCCCGAGCAGAGACTCAGAGAAATGACGGTGCTACTCTGCTTTTTCCCACCGAGCCAGATCGCATTGTAGCTCTTTAGCTCGAGAAAAACACGCGGAAGGGAGCCATCCTTGCTGAGGGCAAAGCCTGATAATGCGTTGGCAAACACAGCTGAGGGCTGATTCAAAGCGAGGGGCTCGCGACTCGTCTCTGCAAGAACAGGAGTGCACAATAGACAAACAATCATTTGGAGAAAGAAATCTATTTACTCATGGCTTGTTGAATCAGCTCTATCGTCTGTGAGCTATGCCAGTCAATAATGTAATCCTTAATTCTAAAGAATGGCCTTTTTACCAATGTCAAAAAATGCGGCTGGAAAGAGGAAAATGAATTCTTCTAACACGTGATTATATATTTTCTGCTTATTATTTAGAATCACCAGACAATTCACATTTTTTTTCACCTGTCTGCAAAGCAGTGCGTACGCTGGACCCGTTTCTGATTATCAGTAATAATAATGATGAAGGAATTTAACATTAAGTGAAAAAAATTAGAATTCTTTTGCACAGAAAGCGATGTTAGATATACGTATTGTGCAGAAACATGCACAAATCCGAAGCTGTTAAAGTAAAGCTGAAAGCAAATACATTAGGCAAAAAGGAAAAATCCAATCCTCCAGAAATATCTCAAATGGAAGAAGATGGGGGGGGGGTGGTGCACACAGCAGGCTATATGTACATCTATACATTGCTGCAAGTGAGTAATAGTACATCACCTTTAATAATGGCATCCCTCTGTAACAAATGATGTGCAATCCCACCCCCCGATTCCCCCCATCCAACCTGGTCCCACAGTCCCAGTTGCCTCCACTAGGTCTCAGAGTAGAAGATTTGTCATGCATGGAGGCAGCAAGCAGTCTGTAACAAATCTATCTGACAGCTCCGGAAAATGCAGATCACATAGCTCGACCGAGAGGAAACAGCAGCTCAGGGAACTTTCAGCAGGATTTTAATCAGTGGTGAAGCCACGCAGCGTCCACAGAGAGCAGAGATGTGCCGAGGCTGAGGCGGGACAGGCGTTTCCCAGGCGTCGGAATTGCTCACTAACGATTGTATGGCTGGCTGCGGGAGACTGGATTTAAGCCTTAAAACTCATCAGTTATTCCAGATATTTTTCTACTTCATAATGTGAGATAAGGAAAAAAAAAAAAAAAACAAAGCAGAGAAGTTCATTGTTTAATCTTTGGGTTAATTTTGCACATCCGATGCAAAGTCGTGCCACCTTGTTTGGGTCCGAGCAAGGTGAGCAAATCACTGTTCAAAACAGCCATTTAGCCGTGACACCTGCACTTTGTCATCACTAAAGGAACTGCATATTCCCACTGCTGCAAAGGAAATGGGGGAATCCATCTCTGGCAAAGACAGAGCTGCTAATAAATATAACACGGAACATGGGCACAAACTCTCCCTATCTCACCTAGTCTCAGTCTGCGCCCTCTCTCTCTCTCTCTCTCTCTCTCGCTCTCTCTCTCTCTCGCTCTCTCTCTCTCTCTAACTTACTCTCTCTCTCTCTCTCTGTCTCACACACACACACACACACAGAGACTCCTCTCATGGAAATTGTCTCATTCCTCTTAACCAATCTGGCTAATGCAAAAATCATGTATGCCTGTCTTTAAATATTTAATCTCAACAGCAGCAAGATTGAAATACAACGTTGAAAAGGCATCAACTCTTTCCTCACTGAAAGGTACAAGATCTCAGAGAAGGAGAACGAGAGAGAGGGGGGAGGACAGGGAGAGAGAACGAGAGATTGCACCCGCTCTACCATATCAGTGAGAGAGATGTGGAGTGACAGGAAGAGATGGAAAAGAGAAGAAGGGACTCGACTATTTTCGAGTTTTGTTGCCATGCTAGTCCGCTATTGGAGTCAGAGGTAGCATTAAAACGCAGCTCGCCTTCAGAAAGAGAACACAACGACAGCTCTGTGCGTTTCTTGTTCGGGAGGAGCTTTGTTCATCATCGAAGGAGATGAGGGAAGAGGCTGAGACTCGCGGCTGGAGAGAAACGCTGTTGCCGCGTGAACTTTGAAGAATTACAGCTCAGTGACTGAGCCACAGCCGTGAAAGTTGCACGCACAAATATAGATTATTGTGGGAACCACATGGCCCCTGGAGATAACCACAAGCACAAAGAGGTTTTCTTTCCTCTTGTTGTTCTGATTATGCTGTCATTTCTAAAGCTAGTTTTGTAAGAACAAGTTTCTAAAAGCGAGCTGAAGTAAAATCCTTTGAGCTGGTACTTTTACTCAACTTTATGCCTGAAAAGTTTGCAGAAATACAAAACAGTCTGATGAAGTCACGAAATGCTGCCGAGTTTGGGGAAGATGCGACTTTAAGAAACTTTTTTTTTCCTCACTCACCACCGTGAAGTCCTCCGCCGAGCAGTTCTGTCCGCTGAAATTGCAGCTCTTGAGCATCTCGTCTAACTGGTGTCCAGTCCTGTTAAAGATGTCCTGCATGTCTGGGGCAGGGTACATCAGATCGGTGGGTTTGTGCCCGTCCCGGTTTTTGGGAGGCAGACCTGTCAAGTTAGCCAGGTGATAGATGTCGGCGTCGGTGAGCGCGGAGAAGCGAAAGCGATTGATGTTGCAGAAGGTCACGGCAGGGAAAACCATCTCTGGAGTTGCCTCTTCGTTCAGAGCCGTCACGTGCGGATGTTCCAGGTAGGAGATGGCACACTTTGCTGCTTGGTACAGAAACAGCGCCAGCGATGTCAAAAAGGCGAGAGCCCAGAGAGTCTGCCGGATGCCCAGGCGACCAGAGACAAAGATGTGGTTAATCCCATGAAGGGAGCAGGTGTTAGCAAAGCCGGCCAAGTCCTTTGCTGGAGGTGTGCAGCTCTCCTCGATTAGGCTCTCCTTATCCCCATCCTGCTTGCTTTTTTGCTTCTCATCCTCCTCTGCAAATTTAATTTTGCAAACAAATTCGATAGGCATGGGGGCAGCCAGGTCTGCGATTTGGTTTTTTTATTTTTTTTTTTTTTTTTGGGTTTTGTTTGGTTTTGTTTTAGATGGCAGCTATCAGCCCCGGATCACTTCCCACCCACTTACTTGGTTTCTGTCCTCAGAGCGGGGAGCAACTCCAGAAAGAAGAGGAAAAAAAGAGAGGAGAGAGTTTGCTGCTGCCGCTACCGCTGCTGCCTCTGCTGTGAATGATAGTGCTGCTGGTGCCTCTGCCGCCACGGCTCCTAGTGACTAGAGCGCTGCTGCTGCTGCTGCTGCTGCTGCTGCTGCTGCTGCGCTGCTGCTCCAAACGCTTGTCTCACTACTTGATCGGCTCATACCGTTTCACTTATCAGCAGTAATACAGCTGTCAAGAAAAAAAGGAAAAAAAAAACCGTCTCCACGCAGATGAAAATGCAGCATTTGGAGTCTGACGAAGACGGCCACGGGCTGCTTAATAATTCATGAGAAGGTAACACTGTAATTATTTCCTGCTCACTGGTGTGAGTCACAACTTCTTCAGTCATCTCTGCTCATCCACTCTAAGACCTCCACTTTCTCACCTGAGTGAAGATGGTGCCAGGAGGTTTTCTGCCAAATATTTGGCCCCTCGAGGCGAGCGGTAGGGGGGCCGCGGGGGTTTCGTCGCTGCGTCCTGACAACATCCCCAGTGAATGCCTAATTGAAACAGTAATGAGCTGTGGGGGAAGTACATTGGAACACAGGCAGCTCGTGGCAATCAATCTTGCCTTTGCAACAAAAAATGTCAGACTATTGATCGAGCGGACGTGTCTGCGAGAGATTAAGAGTGGCGGTGTGACGGTGTTGTCTTATCAGGATCTAATGGTAGCATCTCAAGACAAATGCACGCCTCTGAATTAGTGAAAGCCTCCTGAGCCTGATGTAGCTTGAGATGTTGAAATGAAGTACTGTATTGATTCTCTTCTGTCCCTGCACTTTACAGTGTGTGCCTTACCGCTGTTAATGGCCCTTTTCCAAGTTGCCAAACAAAATTATGCAAATGCGAGGCAGAAAAGTGAGCCCTAATGCATGTTATTCCCCTTTAAATGGAATCAGTCATGCAGGTCACGTCACAAGGGGCTGAGACCTCCAGAGAAAAGGCATATTTGAAAGTGAATTCACCCAGTCTGAAACACAAGAGCTTGGCCAAGAGTGAGGAGGGATCAGAAAGGAGCCATTACTTAGAACTTCAGAATTAAAAAGAAAGATATCAAAAATAAACCCGCTCATTCTTGTTTCTTGTTTTCCAACATTTCTCAGTGGCATTAGACTGAACCACCCTTAATTTTCCTGCTTAAAGACACTAAACGTGCAGAAAACCAGACCTTAATCAGAATAAAAAACAAACTCTGGTTACAACAATCTCCCAGGACAGCCGTTTCCCTCTCACTCCGACCGCATGTTAATTTGTGTTTTCCTGCTAACAGATGAGCAGATATTTACTGAGTTCAGCTCATGTAACTGGTGCATTGGCAAAATCTGCGTTTTATGCATATCTCCAGAGGGTGCTGGCCTTATTCGCAGCCCGACAGAAGAAATAACCTCTCTCAAAAACCCCCAACTCCTAAACCATCGCGCAAAAGCTACAATCTGGCCTGGGATTACAACATTTTGGAAGAAACAATTGTTTCTTCATTACAATTTAATTGGATATTGTAAAAACATTCTAAACATTGTGTTAAAGGTGCTGATAAGAATAATTGGGGAAATTAATTGCCATTCTGCATAGGAATTGTAGGGAATAAACAAGGAAAAAAATAGCCAATGTTTGCTAGTTAGTTAGCCATTTAGCTGAAGCTATGCTAATTCCTGTAGCTGTTACCATACAAATTGGGCTTTTTTCTTTCTTCTCCTATTTTTTCAATTCCCAGGAACTAAAATATTGTGATTCTACCCACTTTGGTAAATTCCCACAGGGTAAAGAAGCTTGTAAGGGAGGGTTGCCTTCTAAGTTTATTGACATTGTGTGCCGCCTGAGGGATTCCAGGATGTGTGAGAACTATAAATATGTTAATGTAGTCCCACCCTGTCCCCGCGCCAGATCGTCACCGTCCATCTTAATAAATCCACCTAAAACGCAGCACGATCGCAAAATTTAACACTGAAATTATTCAACAAGAAGCGCCGTGCTGCCCCCTTTGAGGAGTCAAGACAGAAATTATCATTCATGGGTGGGATTCAGTTTTTTGGCCCATCGCTGGGTTGTGCGTTGGTGAAACATGCGTGACATCTGTCATATATGCCATATGGCTGTTAGCAACCATCTGGTTTAATATGTTTGACAGCTTGCCATTTTCACACACATCACAACCTCATTTATCTTTTTATTATAAGTTTATAATTTTTTTTTTTTGCACAAAAAACCCACCAAAAACTCAGTTTCAATATTTCTTTCAGAGCAACTAGATTCATTCAATTTAAGGGGAAAAAAAGACAAATATATTTAATAATTCACAGACAAAAAGAATTTCTGTAATAAGGCAGAACCCACTTGTTGAAACAAGTTTATTATTTAATTCCCTTTTAAAGAATTTTGGGTGTCTAAACATAAAAGAACAATAAAATCTATGTAAGCATAGATGAGGTATTACACTTCTCAGGTAAAAGGCAAAATCTATCATATTTAGATTCCATGTAGTCGGGGGAGCAGAAACATTCATTACTCGGTATAAACTAATTTAGGAAAGAAAAAAAAAGAACTAAATATTCATTTGCTATAGGTAAATGTGTGACTGTAAAGGAAAATTCAATCTATGAATGTGGGAAGTTTCCAAAAGCCAAACACTCATAATCAGTAACAGACGAGACCCAACAGCGGCCTCTAGAGGTTCTACTCCTCCCTAAACTCACAAGCAGCTGTGTGGCTAAATTAAAGGGTTTTTTTTAATAACTAGTCTATGCCCTTGAGAGGTTGCTAACATTTCAGAAATTTAACATGGAAACAAAATTCTCACACACAGAAATTGAAAACATCAGTCCATAACCAAAGAGTCAAACTTAATAAAGTTCTTCATTTGGGAAAAAATGTTGTTTAGCTTTTCAGAATGTGTCAAACAGAACCCTGAAATATCATTTAAAAACAGATGAATGACTTTAGGGTTCGTCTGTCCCACTTGTTCTGAGTTTCTTTTGGAGGTTTTTGCTGCATTGGCGCAGCTTTGAACTAGACATTTGGTACTTTGGGCTGTTATGCAGCACTTTGTCCTGTCAGACATAATCTTGTGAGCAAAGTGAAATGAAAAACATTAAGCTAAGGTCTGCTATAGAGGCATTTCCTAAACTTTGGCTTGTAATGCTTGTGCCTGGTTGCGTAAACATTTTAATGAACCCTAAGTTAACTTCCCACCAGCCTGTCTTCTAACTCTGTTAACAGCGAAGCTTTTAAGGTGGGTTTTAATTAGAGTCTAAAATAGCTCTGAGTGTTACATCTGTTTCCATATCTCGACTTATAGAAATGTGGCTTTTAGCTGACTTATACCGCTTCATCAATCACATGTTAAAATACGAAGAAATGCTGCAAGAAAAAAAAAGAATGTCTGCACATTTTTAAGTAATTATTGCCTAAATAATGAAAACTGAAACTTCACAGGACACTCTGGAATTATTTTGTACTGCTGATCCGATCTGTGTTCAACAACACAGAGGAAAAGTGCTGTGCTTGGCCCCGAAGGTGCAGCTGTGAGATAGGGCCACATACGTTTGACACGCTGCAGAAACCTGCAGCAGGTTTCGCTACACAGGCAGCCCAACTTTTATTTTGGGATGACTTGTTTGTTGATAACAAATAATGAGGAGTCAATGCGACCGAGGCAGCGGCTGCTGCCTCAGCAGTAACGCAGGCAGGTATCTGTGGTCAGCAGGGAGGCGGGCTCTGCACCGCCAACAGGGGGAAAATGTCATATTTGCATAAAAGAGGCTAAACATTGTTTTCTTGTTTGGCTTGACGTTTCATATTTGAAGGTGCAGCGCTGGGGAGGCTGCTGACAGCAGGCTGCTATTTGCTGCTTTCTTTGAGCTAATCCACGAGTTTTCATGGAACTCTTAGCGTCTAATGAGGAGCTATGCGTGCAAGATGAGATAATTAAATCGCTAATGCTTGCATTTCCCACAACTGTAGCTCTACCCTGGACATTTCCGAGATTAACATTTACCCCAAATTAATTGTTTTAATTAAATGCTACAGATTTTTAGGAGATGTGCAGGTAAATAGCATTATTTATCACATTAAGGTGTACCAGAATCAATGAATTTTACAGTCAATCAAAATGCTTAAATGTACATATTTTGTATTATTTATGAACTGTTTTGCAGCTAATTATTGTTCCTTGATGTGTTTGAGCGTCATAACGCAATTATGTTTGTTCATTTTGTAGAATGCAATGCTTTCCGTCTGTGCCACATTTCTAGTGTTTTTCCACTTTAATATTGATCGTTTTTCACTTTATCGCCCCTGTGTCAGGGTTTTTGTTTTCCAGATTTCTGCTGTTACTCGTCTGTGTTTCATTTTATATTATTTTTGTTTTTTTCTCTCTGATTCCATCCACGTTTTGACTTCCTGTTTAAAAAGTTTGCCTGTTGCTCTGTGCATTTCTGGATGAGTTTGACACTTTTTGGACTTTGGAGTTGGATTACAGGCTGTCTCATTTGAACTCAGCTGAACAAAAATGATTTTCTCCTGCCTTTTGGCAGACAAACTCGTAGACAGCAGCCCCTTCTAACGCCTACTGTGCTCATTGGTCTGTTCCATGGTTATATCAGAGCCATGAATTTTAATGATGATGACAGCCATTCTGTTTCTGACGGGCTGTTAAGTCACAGTCACGTAACACCGGAGGGACTCAATGTCTCGGTGTGTACAGGTCAGGTTTTTTCAGTATTTCCTTTTAAATACAGGACACTCCAATATTACACAGCTGGCCTCCTCAGCACGGCTCTGAATACTAACTGTTGAACAACTGGAAGATGTCAAACTCCACAAGATGGCGATAAACAAAGAAAAAGCACACCAAACTTAGCTGGTCGTAAACTGGTAGCACATGGCATCAAAATGAGTTGCCTTGCTTCTTCATATGCACTGCCCACCTATACGCCATCCGTGATGTGTTGGACAGGTTTTCCTATTTCAACCGTCTGTGTCAGCTGGTCCTCAGAACTATCCATTAGTCTGAGCAATCGCGACACCACTTCCACTTTCCGAGCAAGCACACGGTGGGTGATGTGTTGAGAGCAAGCTGTGAGAACTTGCGAACCAAGTCTAAGAGAACAAATGTCTTTTTTTTCCTTCTAGAGCAAATGTATCTGTTCTTGTGGAGTACGTATCCATTGTAGACCTCTGACACGCTTTACTTATTGTAGTTTGCCTTATATGTTTGACTGTTGAGTAAAATCAGTCAGATTTTAGGTAAAGGTAAATACTGCAGATTACAACTAACAACACAACAACACAAAAATGAAAGGTAATAATTATTTCATTGTAATTTTCCGTCATTTATATGCACAATACTTTTAGAGGCATCACCATGAAACTGTTGCAGAGCACATGCGCCCTTATCATGGCAGCGGGACGCCCTGATAGCACTGGATAAATATTTCAGGACTGGTTTTAGGAACATGACAAAGGATTCAGGGTGGTAACTCTGCAACGTCTGGTGGAGCATCTCTAATGTTTGCTGGATTCAGCCAGTTCTACGCATCACCCCCACCCACAGAGTTGAAAGAAACTTCAGAAAATATCTGGGAGCTCCAGACCACAGGATACCGGTAAAGGTCAAAGATGTTTTGGCAGCAAAAGGGCGACCTATAGTTTTTTTAAGGTGGACTTGTGACAATTGTGTTAAACCTCCACATTGAATATAAAAAGAAGAGTAACTGTGAAGTTTGTAGTACTTGGTTGGTTGTGTACTTGTGTACTTCCAATTTATGCTCATAAATCAATTGATAATATAACATTTACTCGTGCAGTATTACTCTATATCACATGGTACAGTACGCAGTAGTGAGTCTCTGAAACTGAGTATGACTTCAGAGCTACACCACTAAAGCCAAAACTAAATATAAATCTGGTAAATAATGAATTTATTCACACCAAAGCATCCATTTGAATACTAGCTCAAGAAGAAAAGAGACATTTATGTCACATTTCCTCATTCAAATGTTCAGGGAACAGTTCAGAGGCAGTTTGAGTGATGCATAAAGCAGGACTTTTCACCAATTGCATTTAAATGTTGGGGTACAGGAGCAACTGCAGATAATGGACAGTAACTCAGTGACTCCACCGACAGCCAGACAGAAGGATTCGCATTTAACCATCAGTGATTTTTGGATTACCTTGCCGTGAAGCTGCAGAGGGGGATTTAAAGGCACTCGCTTTACATTATTTCAATTGCACAAGGCTTGAGTTTTAGTTTCCTCGCTATAGAAATACTGAAATGGTTGCTGCTTGCTGAGCAGCCTGCATGAGATTGGACATGGTGTGGATGGCCGGTTTATTTCCGCCCTCACAGATGCAGAATTGTGCTTCTACGTTATAATAGCAGATGAAAGTCTGAGGTTCTGCTGCTCAATGAGAGCACTTTTAAAGGCTGAAATATCTTTTGGAGGACACACGCATGCTAATAGTTATTCTTTAAAAAAGGGGAGAGGAAAAAAGGGAGCTGGAGAGATGGAATGAGAAAGTGCTGTGTTGTGCAAGAGGATAAAGAGCAGGGTTCACTGATTTTATTATATATTTTTTATAACCCCAAGGGCTGTTCAGGTCAACACGCAGCTATTGTCAACAGAGATACAACATCATCTGTGCATCTGCAATGATTCGCACACTGCACTAACCCTACCTCTGGAAAAGATGATAAAATCGGAAGTATAGCAACGCATCGCTTACAGGATTTTACAGCTTAAATATAACTGACTGAATCTGGCATTAGCCTTCAGTCCCCAGACCAACGCCGGTGACTCTCCTGCATCAACCTGCCTCTGTGCTGCTGTTCTAAGAACAAAGGGACTGGAAGCAAATATAAAATTATTGATTTGAAATCTGAATTAAAAAATAAATAAAAAAAACCTTGGCTGTTGACAAAGGGCAGCCAATAATCGACTTGCAAAATAGCAGGGATCTGCCTTTGTAGCTGAAGGTCAGAGCAGCAAAGCAGGTACCGGGCCTTTGCTTCCTCTGTCCAAAGTGCATTCTGGTCTTCTAAGCTGACTCCTGCATGACAGATGAAAGAAACCCCTCTTTCAAAGTGAGAGGGGGATCTCAGGAATCCAAAGTTAGACACCAGTTATGTTTACAGCTAACATAAAAATGTATTTCTGACAAATTAACCTACATAGTGGGGTTTGCGTGGTGTGACTACATCTGCAGCTGAACATCCCTGTCTTCCTGCTCACCTGTTACATCTGGATGCTGAACCAGGTTCACATCGTTGGACAGATGCTGAATTTTTATTCCCCTCACAGCTGAGCCACTGACAGATGGTAAAGGAGGGGACGAGATGGTAAGCCTAGGAGGTACCACTGACCTCTTCGCCTCCTGATCAGCTGCACCCACTACATGCCACATGCGTCACCGTCCTGACCACCACCCCCACGCCCCCTTTTCTCTGACAGGAGCTCACCTGCCCCCGAGCCCTTCAGAACAACAGGGCGCCCTCCCCTGCCAGCTGTGTCAGCCTCCACCTCTGGACTGGCGAAGCCGGAGTGAAGTCTACGGTAGCCAAAGGCGCTTTGTTCTTTCATTAGTTATGTGACACTTTATAAACAATGACATAAATAACTGTCGCAAAGAAAAAGTCTGTTGTCGGCACTGTGAGACCATCGCTCTCATAAGATTGACTAATATTGATTGGTTTTTTTTAGTCCATCATGAATGCATTTCACTTCTGACAAAGATTAAAATGGAGAAATGACTTTATTTGTTGCTAAGAGGAGTCTCTCAAAAATAAATAACTATTTAAAACATAAATTTAGTGGGGCCACTCTAAAATTCCCCCTTAAATCTTTTATGTATCGGGAGTTACTGAGGATACTGTTTGTCTTGCAAGAATGCGGGCAAAAACAGCTTAGTAAAACCATAGCAACAAGGTGGTGTGGCTGTAAACTTCAGAACCTTTATCAAAAAAGACCAAAGTTTTCCAAAAGTTCCTGCGTGTAAAGTCATCTTACACAGAGAAAAACCTCTAACCGGCGAGCTGGCAGAGAACCTGACAAACCATTTGGCCCAAGATGGAGAGGCCTGGGCCACTGGGAGCAAAAAGTCCATTCCTAATTCAATCTGTCCCCCCGCGCCTCAATATTACACCCAGAGTGATGTAACATTGTGTGATATACAGTAAGAGCTGAGCCTTCTCAAATCAAAAAGTAGAACTGCACAATATCGCATTTATTCTAAATATTATATGTCCGACTGCAAATTCTGCTGCTGCTGCAGGCGGAAGTTTCGAGTGGACGTAATGTTTGTTCTCATGAAAGTACAATTTGTGCACAGAAGTTCGAGTGTCCTTTAAATATTTACAATAGATGCTGATCCTCTACAGTGAACCAATAAAAGTGATGTGTTTATAGTAAAGTGGAGGCTGCACACCGGAAGGTCACGAGGTGATCACCTGTACCGATGACATCTTTCCATTAAACAAACCCATTTGGTCAAGTTGTTGTCCTTTTACTGTATGTTTATTCTGCTGCTTCAACATCCAGACCCGGACGGCGTGAGCTCACCCATGTGCCTGTTTCAGCCGATGAATGCAGATGTTGTTTACACAGACTTCTTTTCACGAACAGAAAACGACTTATTTCATTTCCTCCATTCACGGGCAGGATGAAAATGATTGTTTTAGAAAAGAGAATGAAAATCCCAAGTCTCCTGTCTTCAAATTAGTAGCACCAGCCTCCAAAACGGTTTCTGTGCCTTCCTGACTGCTCGGTCTCAGGCGGTCGGTAGCTCGTCTTTCTCATTCAGCTCAAGCTGTAATCTGTAAAGAGGGACTGATGCAAACACAGCAGCCCCAGAGGGCAGCCCCGACCAGCTGCATTAAAACCTTAATAAATCATGTAATGTTGCTGTATCATCTCCTGCCTGATCAATTCTGCCTGATCAATACGTCAGCCTGCAGGCATGATGGCTGAGGGACGGTGGAGGTGGTACCTGCTCATTAGCATCGGGTGAATTATTGGCTGACAAGGAAGTTTAGTGGGGTCAGGAAGACAATCATAACATGGGCAACGTGGAGAAAAAAGAAAAATAAAAAGAGAGAACTTGCTATTTAGTTTCGAGGCTGGATATTCGGCTAACAGATAAACGCACCTTGATCCTTTTGACCGCTGTTTCAGCCTGTCTAGTAAATAAACACAAAGATTGAATCTGTGTTATTAGTAAAAGTGGTGTGGCAGCATGACAGCGAAAACACACCGTGCGTTCTAGCGTTGATTCATTCATGTTACACTTTATCACAGCGGCAGCAAAAGTCCCAACAAACACACAAGGACTCGTTTCATTTCCTTCATTTCCGAGACACATTTAATCCCCAAAAAGCACTTTCATTTACGTCACATATCGTCACTTGAATCGAGCTACTAGGAAGTTTCCTGTTGGATGCTGAATCCAATTATCAAACAGGTTTACGTAATTAAATTGATTTGATTACAACATACAAAAGCCACAGAGCCGACATCCGTCTTACAAATACCACGCTCCTGCAAACTCAGCTGGTACCTGTGACTGCTGCAGCCCGATTTCAGAGGGTAATTGTTTTAATGCCAGGTGGAGCTGGGAAACAGTCCGGGTGGATCACACACTGCCAAAGCGCTGCGGCTCATGGTTGGATGAGTATGTGTGACGACTGAAAACAGCAGCAGACAAACCAATAAATCCAGCAAAAATGTCTCCATCGGCCATATAAATGTTGGTTAACCAGCCAGAAAATGTGACTGGAGCGGGGAGTAGAAACTAGGCCTTCAGCTGACAGAACATTGATAAACGACCGGAGGAAGTCTGGAATTACACCGAGTGTTCATCAATGCAAGAGAAAAGAAGTGATGAAGGGCAAGCATGCATGTGCCAGCCTGTGAAGCCTGATGAAACCATAAAGCACAGGACACAACTGCCTAAATGCGACGCTACGGGACCTCTGCGTGTCTGTCAATCTTGACAGTGTCTGATCATTATTGATGAGTTAAGAGTGAAAACATGTTGGTAAATACTGTAAACCCTTGGCTGAATGTTGCTTAAAGCTCCCCTGTGCTGGTTTAACTCCACCAGCATGGCAGACCACTGACCACTGTTAAATTTATCAAGCTTCAGCATCAAAGACCCGACTCCCTGCAGTGCACGGACTCCGCTTATTTCTTTGAGAAATTCGGTGTCGAGCACTTTGAAATGAAGACATGACGGCATGACTGAGGGATAAATAAGAACTGCATTTGAAAAACTTTTTTTTTTTTTTTTTTCCTTGAAAAATTTACCCATGAGCGATGGGGAGGGTCAAAAGTCTCATGATATGAATATATCTTTTTAACTGAACCACTAGCCGGTGGCATTGTCACATCAAAATGCTTTTAAGATGATTTCAAAGAGCAACACTGCAGTTTTCATGAGGAATTCTGGTGCAATATTTCCGTGTAACACACTTAAATAATAAATAAATAAATAAAACTATATCACTTGTTCAATTCTTAGACACTATTGTCTCTGTTTGGTTAACTATATTATCACAATAATAATGGTCATCACTTCATCAATTGCATTAGGCCAATAAATATTATAATAATGATATTAGTTTATATTCTTTCTGATGCATTCAATTAGATCAAAAACTGCTTATTTTTCTTACTGATATTAGGTTAGCAAAATGAAAGAAAATGAAAAACAATGTCTTGACACAACATCAATAACATTCACAATACTCCTCGCAGAAATTAGGAGGGACAGAAAAATAAATCAAATTTCTTCCTCTGTTGTCATCTATGAACTTTAGGTTTTACGTTTTTCCTTTTTTTTCCAGTTTTATTGTTCTTGTCTGAAGAACAGACCATTCAGTGCCTGGACGAGACACAAAAGGTTTTAATGTAGACATCAATATTAAATAAAGTTGACAGCGTGTTGGGAAAGGAGGGCTTAGATTCACACATCTTCACGCATCATACAACTCTTATCGAAAGAAAACTGAATCTGGCACATCACACCTGCATCTGCGTCAAAATATCCATTGCTTGGCTGAACTTCTACATCTACACGCATTTACATGCACCATAGTGGGGCCTTGGGGTGGGTGCAGAGGTCATTAGTTTGATGGTTATTCCAAATGAGCATGTGGCACCTCGAGAGTCATCGTAGCCAGTCAGAACACTCATGACTATTTTCTGCCATTGGCATTTAATAAACGCTGAGTAACTGTGCAATTGGAGTCAAACTTCCGTCATCTGAATTCAGAGCACTTTCGTGAGTGGGGTGTGACATGTTGCTGTGAGCTGGAGAAAATTCTGTATACATACTAATGCTGAGGCTGACTGATAAAAACAGAAAGATATGTATCACTTTGTAAATACATCAGATGTATACAAAAAATATGCAAACCCATATGTGTTTAAATACTTTACATCTGACCTAGTGACAGCATAAAAGATAATTTTAGAAGCTTGAGTTTACAGCAGATACATTGGTGATGAACAGTGGAGTGACGAATCATTGGAGATCAGTTTTATAAAGTCTATAGTTACGCTTGAAAATGTGGGATTTTATGTACTTTTGCTGTATTTTACAACTTTCAATTATGCATAAGCAGATGAAAGAGGTCATCTTTAAAAGATAAGTGGCTATAAAAGCCAAGATTGGACGGGAACTCTGCCTTTGAGGAACAGGTCAGAAATCACACAAGAAAAATTAATTTTCTCACCTAAACAAGATTGCCTCGAAATCAAGGGGTGGGAGGTAGTTTTAATCTTAAAAGTATTTTTCCTATGAATTAATGAGCCTTTTGAGAGACTGCAGAGTTAATAATATCATAAGGCATAATAGAATGTGACCTTTTTCCATACTTTTGGCTTCACCTTCAGATTGGAACAGTTAGCCGTCGCTGAGGCCAATTATTTCTCAGGTGCCTCCTGCGGCGCAGGATAATACGACTTAATTAGCTAAAGAATGCGGGCCAGGTTCTCTTCCTCTCTCCTTTCAATTCATCTGTTATTTGCTCTGACTCTTTGTGTTTCCCTGTTGGAATGTGGGTCTCTGATGGGAGTGGGGTCAATCATGTCCTCTTTTTTCTCAGCACTCACCTGCACAGCGGGGGGGGGTGCTTTTGGCCTGCGTTCTTGTGTTCCAGAGATGTGGTTGCCTGACCAGCGGCAGAGGAGAAAAACGAAAACGAGAGAAAGAGGAAGGGAGGGAGAGAGACAGACAGACAGACAGACAGACAGAGTGTAGAACAACAGAGAGAGAGGAACAGAGCCATCGGCGTCCATCTGTCCATCTCTGGAATGATCTGGCCCCAGAGTTATTGTCATCATCGCCCAGCATGGCTGACATGTTGGAGGAAATTATCTTGCGGCTACTAGATTGCTAAATATGGATCCTCTTCTGTTACTACAAACTGTGTTGACTTTAAGGTCACATTCAAAAGCCTAAACTAAAAGCCAATCAAAGCGGTCTGCATTCAGCTGTTGGCAGCCACTGTGGATTACAGTACGTACAGTACGGAGGCTAATCGTAAAGGTACTTCATTAAACAAATTATGATAACTGTTGTTGTGATGGTGGCACAGGAACTGGTTAAGTAGACCGGTTGGCCTGGTCATCTGGTGGTCAAAGCCTCAAAAACACCCATGCAAGTGTTTTGCATTTAAAACAACCAGAACTGTTGCTACGGACAACCGTAAACCTTCCCAGGAGCCAGAACACCAGACAGTGGTTTTGCTCTGAGCCATTCATTATGTTCGTTATGCATTAGTTCAGACTGGCTGAACCCAACACCAGCAATCACCCCCCTAATCTCTGCATGTTTTTGTTTGCCATCCACAATCTCAAAAACCTGCACGACAGGTAAAACATCCTTAATAATGGTCATAAAGACAAAAACCAAGAAGCTCTGGCTGAAAACATGATTATTTCGACTGATAGTGTCGGTGTCACTATATTCATTTTGCCATCATCATTTTCCTTTCATGCCAGACGTGGCGATTTAAACAAAAGATAGGTGCTCTTACTGTATATGGAAAATTATTTTTATCTCTGCAGTAGAGCAGTACTTCAGTTAAGCCATTTCATCACATTTTTTAAACTTTATCTCAGACTCACAGCTCCTCATTATTTGGATACTGAACTCTGCAACTGAGCAGCTCTGTAGATAAAACTACAGCAAAAAGGGACAAGTTAATCCTTTTGTTTGTCAAATAATAATGGATAAAAATAACTGTTAAAGGTCTTTTTAAAGGTCAAACCCTTCTCTGTATGGATTTGATGATTTCCTCCAGTAAAAAGACTCAACAGTCATTACATCTTTTCAGCGGCGCGTGGGTTAAAAATAGAAGGGGGATACCATAAATCGCTAAATGGAACACACCATTTCTCTGCTGATTGGCCGCGGCGAAAGTCAAAGCAAGCGCGCTGATGTCTGGAGCCTTGGCCAGTCACTGTGAAAGTGGCAGGCGGAAAGGCAGAGTTCAGAACAATAGCCCAGACAGTCAGTCATCAATTACTGAAAAGACTGTGTGGGAAGCACAAAAGCCCACTAATTACATTTAATCTCAGCTTTAGATTTAAAACAGAGGGTTAACATAATATCACTTAACCATCTTCATGGTTCAGTGATGCCAAATGACTAGTCTAATGAAAGCTGCTCTGCCTCACTAACACCTTCCTGACTGGTCATCATTTGTGTGACAAGAAACTCTTGAAAATCCAATTTTCTGTGTGCTTAGTTTCTTTTTTTCTGTCTATTCACTTGTCATGTCTTGCGTCAAAGAGATGATTTTTTTTTTTTTTTTTGCCATTTTCTTGCTTCTTTTCAAAATCTATCATTTACAGCAGGTACAATACACGGGAAGGTCAAATCCTTTCTGCACGAGCTCCCCCTCTGTGGCAGGGACTTGAAAGGAGATGGAAACTGTCGAGCGGAAGAAATGAGTTCTGGGGTTTTGAATATGTCGCTGCTGTTGTAATCTCAGGAGGAGACAACGGCACAGTGCAAAACATACATTAGGAAGTTCAGTCATTTGGGGTTTAAAAGCAGGAAACATTACACAGACTCATCTTTTAAAGACAAACCAAACTAAGCTTTAACACCCACACTGGGAATTCAGACAGTCTCCTGCAGGGTTCCACTATCAGTCCTAAATCATAGGAACTTATCAGAGCTTGTAATAGCTCTGTACAGGTAATTGCAGAAGAGACTGAATCCAACAGACAAATAGGCAATTTTCCTCCACATAGGGTTTCTAACCTTCATCTAGACCCCGTGGTTTTTTGCTCTTAAAATACAATGCAAGACCTGGACAAGGGGCTACGAAGGCAACGAAAAAACAAAATCTGTGGTCAAGAAAATATTTTTACAGGGAGAAAAGGGCTAGAAAAGAATGCTGAATGCTGAATCTAAAGATTTTAAACCACAACAAGATCGTCTTGTCTGCGACTGCTGGGTTCAAGTTAATCAAAAGCTGCAGAGACAGAACACAACAAGCACCTTGGATATCAAGATAAATCAAAATGAATCCAACTTTTTGAGCAGGCAGGGGGAATTAAATACTATGTGGGTGGAGAATTTGGCAGCAGGTAACACGTTTCTTGTCGCACATGCTGTGCACATGCGCTGCAGTAGTTCGCACACGTTGATTAAGTAATAAATCAAGAAGGGGGATTGAACAAAGGTGGATGATGAAGGCACTGAATTACATCCAGTGATAGTAGGACAGAGCAGAACAAACCAAAAGAACCAAAAGAACTCTACCTTCAGACATGAGGTGTGTTCATGTATGTTGAGGAAAAAAACATTTGAACAATAGAAACAGCATAAAAGCATGATGGAACATCGCGTGGGTGCCTGTGAGTACCACACGAATGGCGAACAAACTGAGGGTCGTTACACCTGTGATCAGTCCATCATGACGACTTTATCAAGGCGACATCGCAGCAGCAAAGCAAAGCGAACGTGATTGCAAAAAAGTGCCAATAATTCTAATGAACACCAGCTGTTGATGCCAGCACACCAGTTCTCTAAACTTCTAGCAGCTCCCTCTGTTTTCATTTTTTAACACAACTAAGATCAATATTTGCATGACAACTGTCATCACCTTAAGATAAATGTTTGGGTTATTGATTTTCACCCTTTTAAAGAATTTGGGAAGGAGCAGATAAAATCCACCAGCTAAAGGAAATGCAAACATTTTAGAATGTAGTACAAATAAGGCTGTAGTATAAACTGTCTGCTGCCAATAAACAGATGGAGTATATCACAGGAGACATAACTAGGGGGGCAGAACACCTTGGGCAGCTCACTAACCGTGCGTTTAGGAAACCCTGTCCACCTGAACCATAAAAGTAAGCGTTGAATGAAATTCCTGCATGTAGAATGATAACTGCCAACTCTTCCAAACGTGTCTGATTGAGTTACCCCTGCGCTTCACTTGACTCTGCCTCTGCATGGCTGTCTAGCTCAGGCCCATGTCACAGGGAGAGCAGGGGCAGGGGTCGGTTGTCCCTGCTGTCTCTTTCAGGCTGCTACACATCAGTTCTGTTGTCTTCAGGTAGTTGACCTTGCTGTTACCCCCAGTCCCTCTTGGTGTTACCGCCACTTCTTCCCAACCTCTGCTTATGTACCGATTCATGTCCGCTGCCGTAAAGCTTGACGTCCACAGAGGCATACGTCCTTCATGATTCTGGGTTGGTCCAATCCACCCCCGGGTTTTGGTGGAGAGCTGTTAATCTAGTAAGAGTGAACCATGCCAGGATTCGGGTCTGTCTTCTCCAAACTCCTGCTACCCCATGGCTAAGCACAAGATTTGGTCATCTGCCAGCCCCTAACAGATTGTCTTCCAGTATTTGCTGATCTCGGCCTGGGATAGTTCAGGTTTCATTTTATTATCCTGCCACCGAGGTGCTCTTCACTTCAGTGGAAACAGCTTTTTTAGTCTCCAGACTTCTACATCTCTGGTGTAACTCTTCGGGTGGATAAGGGCTGTAAAACCTGCTTTGCGCTGCCTCGGGTAACAGCAGCGAACTGTATTTCTTAGGCGGCGATTTTCCACCCACACGTTTTATTTTTTAATCCTGACATTTTCCTTTATTCCTGCCATATTGCCCTGATCTTCAGCGTCCTTCTTCCCATCGGCTCCCTGTGGCTTTAGCTGTTTTTCTTGGAGCCAGACATTTTCAGTTTCTGTCATTGTTACCTAAACTGTGTTAAAGTCTTGTAATAAGCTGTAATAAAAGTTGTTATGTCTTATCTTTCTTTGTCTTTCTGCAATAAAGCTTTGCTCTCACATGGTAATAGTACAAACATGTGGATGACACCTGAGGGGGTGTGTCACTGTAAAGGATAAGAAATTATGTTCTGCATTTTTCACAGTGTCACAGGGTTCATCATGGATGAACCATGTCAAATAAAGATATGAGCAGTAAAATGAATAATGTGCTGCAGGTTATTTGCTCTATATACAGCATCTCCTGCTGTTTACCCTCCTGGTTCCACCTACAACGACACAGAGGATTTTCTGGCGTATTTATGGCGGTGTGCCTGAAGGACAGCAAGTGTGAAAGTGGAGTTTTGTTAGTACGACAGATTCAGATCAAAAACTGTTTAAGCAACACTAATTTACTAGGATTTAAATGCTGCTTTTACTGTTTTTTTGGTGATAAGTTAAGTCAATTTTTGCAGTACCTAAATATATTCATGAACAGGTTCATGGATATCTATAGACAATGCAAAGGGGGAAAAAAAGCATAAATGTGGCTTTTAGCGCTCATTCAATCGCACCTAACCTGAAGTGTTGCTTTTAACACTCCAGATTTACTTTAACTGTTCACTTTACTCCACAAAATGGCAGAAAAGGAGGGTAAAAAAGCCTTTATTCTTCTGATTCCAACATTAAATCCTGGGCTAAGCAGGAGAATAGAGGACGGACGCACAAATCCCTCTGCATTCTCATTAGCACACAAAAGACGTCTAATAGAAGTCTGACCTTCACATCATGTTTTTAAGGGAACCTGCACTTTTAAAGTCAAAATCTTTCTACCAGATAAGCGGGAGTGCATTTTAATCCTGTCTCTGCTGAGTGGGGCATCTGCTTAAAAACCTGCCTCTTCACCCCCACTCTTTGTAGAGGGGATTTCTGTTATGACGGAGCTTCCCTCAGCAGATCCACCAGACCTCAGATCCAGCCATTGTTGGGAATCGCCGCCACGTTCCCACCCAAAAACTCGCTTACAACAGTGGATAATCATGAACAGAACAGGGATGTTATGAACCGTACTTTCTTTCTAAAGATTACTAACCGCTTTTTTTTTTTTTTAAATTATTTCCTGAACTGTGTTTACAAAATGACTGGCTCTCAATTAAATTCTTTTTCGTGTTCTTCAGCTGATGTTCAGCTGATGTTCCTAAGCTGCTCGGTATTTCAGATTCGATGTTTCCAAGGTAACGGGAAAAATCATATAACATGGGGCATGTTTGCCATCTCGGGCCATTTGGGCGCCAGTATTTCAGTGAGGTTAATTCTTTGCAAAGTCCATGCAGAGACATGGTCATACTACAAAGCACGAGGTGGGTGGATTTCTACAATAAACCTCATCATTCTTACTTTAAACCGCCTGATCTGAGGAAGATCCTGGTGCCTGCGCCGAGCGTTTGCCTGCGCATGGTACCATGCGTCTGAACAAAGGACACTTCTCATAGGAGAAAAACCGTAAAATGTGCAGCGTTTAGGGCAGTTTCTGCATTACTGACCTCAGTGATTGAAAACAGAGAGATCAGGGGGGCTGACCTTTCTGCCAGTCGCTGCTTAGAACGGAGAGTCACTCTGATGACAAGTGTGCACAACCGCTTCCCAGAGTGATTGACAATTTAATCATCCGTCCTATAAAAACTGACAGAAAATGCCTTCGCACAGATCCTTTCATGATATGATATTTGAGAAAATAGCATTTATTTCTAATACTTTGCCATTTAAACCTGTAAAATTGTAATGAGAAGACTGTTAAAAGCTTCATAAGTGGATGCAGTTTATCTCTCTTTGTAAATGGAACTGCTGCTTGTGTGTCTTATCTTGTCTTGAAATCCGAACTTGACCTCCGAACTTCAGGAGTTATTTGTAAGGCAAATATAAAGCAGCTCTTAGATAGCTCCAGTGCAGCACACCTACAATTTAGTCTGCATGAAAAGCCATTTTTGCAGAGGAAAAAAATTACCCTCAAATTGAGGCCACTGTAACACAACCTTCCTGTGAAGAGCAGCCATAAACAAAACAGTTATTTAAATCACACAGCAATCTGTTCACACGATCAGTCTAATGTTAAAACTGGAACAGCATTTTCTTTTCTTATGTCAGCTGAGGGACACACACACACTACATCACACAAAGACATCTGGATCTAATTGGACAGGGAGCTGTTCACACACGAAGCTAACTTCACAACCACAGTGGTTCTTTGATGTTAACGGAGAGGATTAGCCTAGCAGAGCAGGAAGTATAGAATGAAGGTATCCCAGGCCCGCTGTCCTTCACTGCCCATTGTGAAGGGCATTTCCCTCTTCTTGACTGCCCAATCAATCAGCTTCCTGCAGGGAGAGGAAGCTTCCTTGTCCCTGTCACAACAAGTGATTGCCTTGGCGGCAATACTAGCAGAATGTCAAGCTCTCAGTGGCTCATAATCATCCGTACCCAGGCAGAAAAAAAAGAAAAAACATCACAGCAGTATGCAGGTATGGCGCTGAATTACAAAGACGTTTGCATTATTCAGACATTTGACTACACTGTAAAATTTCATTTGTGTTCAGAGACCATCCTCCCGCAAACATTCATAATTTGTTTTTTGAAAAGTGATGATGTCTACCAACGAAGAGCCCAGAGATCCGAGCGCCACAAAGGAAATGTGCTGACAATGGGGAACCGTGTGTACATATCCGTGACTGCAATTTATTAACAATCATATGACTTTTCACAGAGCCTTTTTTCACCTTGTTTGCATACAGGAAAATTAATTTTTATTGTAAATACTGAGCCATCAGTGGATGTCAGTGAATCTCAGATCTCAATCTCAAACACACTGGGTTTGCCTCCTTTCAGAGGCAATGTGCCATATTTGATTACTTCTATTCAGTCTAAATATGTCCAGCACTTTTTTGTGATTATCTCCCTTTTAGACTTGTATGATTATGAAATTACTGTTATTTTCTGGTAATATGTAATTACTTTCTACATTTCTTGAACCTGATTTATTCTTCAGTTTTAGATTGTGTATTCAAATTATTGTGGTTCAAATTACACACTGGACATATTGTTTTACATTGTTTATCAGGGCTGTGGGCTACGGACTCTTGTGAATTTGGAGGAAGTTTGAGAAGCATATACTTTAGCTGATTACTGTTTGAAAATCCATTTGAGGGTTACAGCTACTTGTTTCAAATCAAACCAAATGTTACAGTACATGCAAAAACGTGCTTCTCGGCTGTTTATCAGCCTGGTTTTCTACCAGATCTTTTGTTTTGTTTGATACTGCTCCTGATGTGAACAGAAAAAGGCATAAACAAATCTTGGAAGAACATGCAAGGTTGTCATGTGGCTTGAGCTTTAAATGGCCCTTCAACTGGCTCTAATACAGTGGTGAACAGAGGAATGGTGTGCAGCTTCCTGGAGAAGTAGCCTTACACAAGATAGGGAAACAAAGGAACCTTTACAAAAAGAGAGTGGGTGCTTTTAGTGCTATTTCTGTCCTTTTTGAATTCAGGTGAGTGATGTGAAGCTGTTGCTTGTCTGCTCCACTGAGCCTCAGGCACCTCTTTGCCTCTTTTTTCCCCTCCTTCTTTACCACTGAATTGACAAATAAGCCCCGCTGTTAGAAGCAAAAGTGTTTGCCTGAAATATAACCTCAAATAATTTCCCAAAATAATACGTATATGTGCCAAACCGTGTAGATGTATTGTGAAATATAAACCCAGATTATGGGGCAAAACATTTTTCTTTGTGAGTTTTTCCGGGCTGTTCCACTTCTGCCTCAGTAAATCCTGTGAATCCTATAGTGAAAAAGCAGCAACCTAAAGGTTCTTGCAGGCTTCAAATTATCAACATTTTTCTCCGTTAATGCTCCTCTATACAGAACAACAAGAATGTCCTTAAGGTTTCGTGAAACTGCCGAGAAATTCTTTATTCCAGACCTACAAAATCACGGCCGTGTCCCATTCCCTAAAAGAAAGGGCCGCGCGCTCAAATAAGTGCAGTATATTTGCAGCGGCTGTAATGAAAAGCAAAGCTGAAATGAGTTTTTTGGAGGAAAGAATTTTTTTTTTCCTGTTTTTGCTTGGCAGTGCATGTTATACAGAAACATGACTGCAATCCGATAACCTTTACTGCATATCAGATGGGAAATCCTCTTTCATCGGGGAGGGGGAAGGCAGTGGAAGGCGCCCGTCCCCGTAGATGCCTCAATATCCCTCTGATGATGGGTGAGCAGAAAGATCGGGGATAAAACAAGCCAGACAGAGAAGTAATATTTCCTCCGAGGCTGTAATATAATGGCATGGATCTTTGCTCTGATAGATTTTTGCCTTGACACTGTGCAAAGAAAATTTCTACACTGTTCTGTTTTTATCTAAAAGCGCAAGCATTGCTGCGATAGCCAGATGGCTAGTTTATTTGTTTCACATTTGTTCTCTCTTACCTCTGGGTAATACTGTACTGAGAGGTGTCATTGAATAAAACAGACAAACATTTAGGCTGAGAGCTGCCCTGACTGTAAAACAGTCTGCAAAACCAGCTGTATTGATTTCTTGTCCTGGGCACACAAACAGAGTAGAGGGGCAGAGTACCATCTTTATCTCGACTTTCTATCAGTAGCATGACTGATAGGAAAGGGGTCTCTGCTAAGAGGTCCAACCTATACATACATGGACAGTTCAGAGCAGCTATAGATTGTCCTCCACACACCCTGCCAGCCCTCTTGTCCACCAGTTACAATATTTGACAAATGGACTGATGCTATCTTGCACAACAATACACTGACTTCAACAAAAAGCAATTCGCAGGGACATTTTGGTATTTATAAATGTCAGGTTAAGTAAAAGCGCTGGTCTTGAGCTGTAACAGTTTTGTAATTAAAGGTCAGCCCTGGTGATAGCATTTTGTTTTGTTGTTTTAAACAATTTGAATTTCCTTTTCACATTTTGGAGTAAATTACTAAATCACTATAGTTTTTCATTTCATCATCTTTAAGATGTAGATAGGCTGCAGAAATCACAGTGTTAAAACTGATAAATTGACATACACTCTAAATCAAAACATTGGCCGTTCAGTGTGTGAGATTTGGTGCCGTCTAGTGGTAAAACATAGATTTGCCTTTTGTGTGGGAAATCAACTTCCTGGTAGATGTTACATACTGATTAAGAAAACGTAAAGTTAATCTTCTTAGGGCTACTTAAAAACAAAGACATTCTAAGAAAGCAGCTACTAAGAGGGTTGTACACTACAACTGAGGGGTCCACAGCCAGTCTTAAAGGGCCTTATTCCTGCTGAGTTTTGTGTCCAAACAGGTAGAAAATGTTTTCACCAAGGGCTGTGGGACCTCAGGTGAAAGCTTAGATGTAGCATAGAAAACCCAGCTGGACTGCAGCCCTCATGGACTAAGTTTGAACACTACTGCTATAAAAAACATTTAATGTCTAACAAAACACTATTAAAGGTCCTTTACACGACAATCAGACACATACGTTCAGGGTACCATAGTCCCATCTGACCTTTTCCAGTTTACATTTAATTGGGCCATATTCATCGGTTGGGAAGCCTTATCAGAACTGTACATCAGTGCCTTGCTTTTTGACAACTTTAAAAAAAAACCTTTGTATCCCTAGAATAACTCACAAAAGGCACAAAATACACACCAACAATTAAAAGCTGCGTGTATGTTTTTAAGAGCTGTAAATGTAACGTTCCCTCGACATTGCAGGAGCTATCAACCACACAGCAGAAAGCCCCGGTGAGAGGGACAGGTCCATTTGAGAAGCAGTACAAAATAGAGGAATAAAAATGAGAAAAAATATATATAAATAGAAAAAATCAACAAAGGTCAGAGCAGAACCTTCCTGTCAAGCCACAATGTGACAGAGAACAGCTTCAATAGGAACCCAGAAATGTAGATACGAGCTCCAGCATCTGGTATAAATAAATGTGCCTGCAGTGCTCTGAGTTAGTCGGTTGAACTGTTAAGTGATACGTTTTTATAGTTTGGAGTCATTTTGCTTTATAAGAGAACTACAACTGCCATGAAAGCAGTTCTGACAGCTTTTCAAATACAGTTTTTTATTTATTAAGTCAGACTTTTTAGTTGAATCTTATTTCCATAAACGGAATCTCATGAATTTTATGAACACATCAAAAAAGTTGTACATTGTTATGAATTTGGGCAAAAATGACAGGAGGAAGGGGCTTGGTGTTCGAGATCGACGCCTCACTAATGCATCTCACCTTTGGCTAGGGTGCATCTTGCCTCAAAGCCAACAGGAGTGTGTTTTCACAGTGCCATCTGGGAGTGGTAGGTGGGCATATGGGTATAAAAAAAAAAAAAAAAAAAGATGGGTGTGTTTTAAGGAAAGCAGTAACACTGTGTGAAGACGCTCCGGCCTTGAATTTCAGCCGTGTGCAACAATCCTGGGTTTGTTATTAATCAGAGCCAAAAGAGACTGATTAATCATAATATTCATGAGGCTGCAGCGACAGAGTGGGAGTGACCTTGACTTTTCTCTCAATGTGCTTATGCGAGCCCTGGAGTTAAGGAAAATCAAAGGGGACACAGTCCTGGAGATCTGGGGCAGAGACATCATCCACATCTGTCACAGACCTCTGGGCTAAATCAGCATTTGGAGAGGCTCTCTGGGTAACATACACTTTCAAGTTGAAAAGGAAAGTGTCTTTTTAACCCGCAAAGATGACCGCCATGCTTAGAAAGTGCTGTTTTTAAATAAAACTGGATTTTGTGCTCTTTTTAAACAAAAGGGATAGGCAAAACCTGTACTCAAAATTAGGATCGTATTACACGAGGCAAATATTTTGTTTTCTGGGACTGTCAAAATTGTGTGATTTATGGTGTCTCCTGAGGAAGCGACAGCTTTCCTTGTCAGTCAAGTAACTGCTAATTGATGCAATCTGCCTCCCTGTGCAGACTTTCAAACAGCTGTGAAAATAAAAATATGCAAACACAGTAAGACAAACAAAATGGCTGCTTCTTGTTTTTTTGTCCTCATCTACTTAGGGTCTATATTGCAGCGGGTAGCCATGACCGCCCTGTCTCTCGCCACCAGCTCCTGAGGAAGGATAACCGGGTCTGCCCAGGTCATGCCTGAAACACCTCCCCAGGAGGATTCCTGGACATCATCATGACCATATGCTCCAGATCATCCCTGATAAATTAGTCCATTTTACAGGCTGGACTGCAGACCGGGATGCTGTTCAGCTCTCATTTCAGCACAGCCGACTGCTGCGAAATCCACGTCACAAAGCCCACCCTGATCAATCTGCCAATCTCCTTTTCCTTTTACTCCTCAACAAACCGCAGAGGTGCTTGAACAATCCATCCATTGCCAGCCAAGGACCCTGACATCACACCTGGAGATGTTGATCCTAACGCCAAAGGAGAGTTAGTCAGGGCAGCCTCAAAGAACACAGGACACCATCTCATTCCCTCCGCGTGGTGCCTTCACTGCCACAACAACCCCGAGCCGTGTGATGAACTTAGTACCAGGAAAAGCTCCTCGAAATAAATCTTTAACTATACCCTGACTCAGATTTACCAATTAATTATTTTGGGGAGTATGTGTACATAACAATGTAGAAGCTTGCTAATTTATCAGCACTACGCCTCTTTTAAACATGGCTGCCACGACACCCTGCCGCAAAATAAACAAATAAATAACTGTTCGGACCACTGCTAAAGCAGTGTGTGAATGTTACGGCAGAAATCTCCGTTTTAAAATAACTGTGAATAACCATTTTTTCCATTTGGGGTCTTTTTAATAGAGAGTGCTGCTCAATTCAGTGATCACATTTATCCTGCACCGTCTCCCATTTCTGTCAAATTTACAGCGCTCCGTAGGAGGCCGCTGATGACCAGATAGAACAGCTCAGCCTTTCTCAAGCTTCACATTCTGCACCGCCAGCATCGGCTGTCAGGGACATTTAGCACAGAATCTGCATTATTTATGAGGGTGCCTTTGAAATGCTTTCCCTAATTATGTTTCAAATTTGCATACAGAGTGCACGCGGTTTGCTTAAAACATACTGAAAACACAGGCCTGAAGCACAAGTCGCGGGAAACGAAGGCTGATCCCCAAACAAATTGAGTTGCGGTGCAGTTGCTGATTGATCACGTTTATCTCACACATCATGAAACTCACATTACAGATAAATGAGTTTCAACCAGTTTACAACAGTTAAAGCACTATGGTTTCCTTGGTTACTTTTTTGTCCAATCACAAAGCTTAATTTTGGTCTTCAGCCCCATCCACTCAGCCTATAAATGGCAGATTAGGTTAGGAGACTTGGATGGAGCCATTCAAAATAGCCCAGGGTTACAATAAAACAAGAAAAATACGGCAGGAACTAAATTACCTTTGTTTGTGTCTGTGGATGACATCACTCAAAGTCACTTGTACTGTATTTGCAACAGCCCTTCCTGTGGTTTGTTGCCATAATGATTAATGCAAAGCGCATTACTTGGCAGACTAAATTTAACAGCAAAAATGTGGTGACCATGTCAAAGGCCAAAGGTTAGTAAAGCACCTTAGTGCAGCTCTTTTTACCGAGACTTGGTGTGATGCAACAAAGAGGATGTCGTTTAGAGTTCTTTATTAAATGTCATTAAAAAGTAAGCTTCTTGATGCTTTTAGTGCTTTCACACCATTTCTTTGCCCAGGAAATGAAAACTTCCAGCATAAAATGGCAAAAAATGAGTTGGGCTTATCTAAAAAGGCAAAAACAGAGTAACCAGACAAATGAATATATGTATAGCACTGTTGGAATTCATACATAATTTAATAACACCTTCTTTGCACATATCAAAGGTAATAAAAGGCTCCGTTTAGCATGTGAAGCCCTACTGGAATTTTAACATATTTAACATTCTATCCTGTAATGGATACAATCTTAAAAACAGAGGTTGCAGGTAAGCAGTTGGTATTTGTCTTTGCGCTACCACTATGTAAACATGTCAAACCCAACTTGAGGGAAAAGTTTGTTTGATGACAGCTTTAATTACCGGTAGTCCTCTGAAACCGAAATTCAGAACAAAACTTTGTCAGTGCAGCACACATTTGAGCCATTCTATCTAAAAATGTTCGACAAAACACACTAAAGCAGCATTCGCCGACACACGCATGGTAGAGTCAGTGTGTTTTTATCAGGAAAAAAAAAACAAAGCCCCACGATGGCACAAAGAGATCTGAAGTGGAAGGAAGTCACTGTTCAGATGATGTGAAGCATTGAACCACCACCATTAAACATTCAACCACCACCCAGTTTAAGAATGACATGACTGATTTAACATTAATCATATAACACTTGCAGAATAACACAGGGTCTTTTTACTGGTGAGTTCTTCACTTACACACACGCGCACACGCACACACACACACAGTGCTGTCGTTCTGTTTTCAGTTACATTACACAGACCGACTCCAGTCCCAGGATTTCAACAGTGCAGCCTATGAAAAGAGAGGAAAGACAAGCAATCATTTCGGAGTGGGTGGCATGACAATGATTTCAGGAGACAGAGGAAGAGATGTAGTGCGGCGAGGACGTGAGGTGGAGGAGAAACCTCGGAGAAAATGGAAAGGGAGATTTAGGAGATCGAAAATCACAGCGACGTCTTCTCCACACTCCTGATTTCTCAGCGCTGACGAGATGTGGCTCAAATGCATCTCTAAAATATATCTGACAGCTGGAGTCCGAATGAAAGGGTATATTTACAGTTACAACATAATATTTAACTCCTGCACCATGAGACGAAAAAACATAAAATCACAAAGAAAAAAAAAAAACCCCTTATGATTTAAACCTCAAAACATCATTTAAGCTTTTGAAATCATTGCAAAGTCAAACACACATCTGTTGAAAACAAGCGGCTCCGTTTAATCAAGTGAAGAACCGTTTTTGAGTTTCTGTCCCAGCAGAATCGCGCTGGTTGTTAATATTTAATCGAAACACGTGTCGTGTCATGAATCAATTTGTCAAACAAATTAGAGAGAATTAATTCATACCATGGGTCAAAAAGCCACACGATTAACATAAAAATGCTGACACCGGGGAGATTCGCTAGGTGGCTGACGTTGTCAGCCAGGTTTCTTCACGATGCTGTTTTTCCACATCTAAACTCAGCCTCTGTGCAAATGTAAATTACGGTGGAAAATATTTTGAGAGCTTAGTGTGATGCCAGCAGAATAGTTGTTATGCTGCGGTTCTGCTTTGGTAAGCATCCGAATAGGACGGTCGTTAAACAGATATGTTCTCGCTGGCTCAAGCAGGTAGCATGTCATTAATATGTATGTACCTGAGGCACTCTCAGAAGGCGATAAGACACCATCACCATCATCATTACTGAGATCACCCTGCCGTCACTCCCCTCTGCAGGGCCCATTAATAAACACTGACAATAGGAGCCCTTGACCTGCCCCTGCCTCCCCGACAGGCTGAGGGAGCACAGCATGGTCGCATGTTGTGAAAACTTAATACGATGGCAACGGTTTCATTTGCCCTGCTGACAGTTGCAGAAATGTGCTGTCATAACAGATTAACAACCAATCTAATCCGAACAAGGAAAAAACACAGATTACGAGATAGCGAGACCAGGCTGTTGTTTATCACCGCGTCAACGACAGATTGTCCTGTTCGGATTATTTATACTTTAGAATTTGCATCACAGGTGCTGTTTGTGTGCACAATATACAAAATGAGCATAACTTGGGTTTTCTGCCCATGCTGCTGCCATAGGGA